>BQNB010080638.1:18613-29875 GCA_026074375.1 Tanacetum coccineum
AATGTTAAGTAAAAGATTAGAGGTTGATCATGAAAGCACAATGGCATATGAACTTCTCAAGTTTATAAAGTCACAAGTACAAAAGTAGAAGAATGTTTGGAAGTATCCTCAGCAGAAGTAGAATAGAAGATTTAAATCAGAAGAAACTTGGGATTTGAAGGTAAATCACAAGTTTAGGGGATGATTGTTGGGAATAAATCTTCAAAGATTAGTACTGCTGGAAATAGAACTAACAATACTAACTGAGTTAGTGCTGCCAGTATAATATTAGTACTGCCAGTGTTAGTTTGTACTGCCAGTAAAGAAGTTAATATTGCTAAAAGTTTTCAAGACAAATACGTGTAACAAGATATGCATGGAGTTATTTATGGTGTATATTCTATAAAGATAGAAAGATATGTATATGTTTAGAATTATAGAAGATCTCAAAAGATTTGTAGTTATCTTGTAAAGGACTCCTTGGTGTATAAAAGGAGATCCTAGGTCGTGAAGTTATATATAAGTTTTCCATCTCAGTTTTCTATAGAGTTCATAGCTTCAAGGTTTTAAACCCTATCACTAAGTCAGAGTGATCGTATTAATATATTGAAGCTTGTTGCGTTGATTATATCTTTGTGTCAAAACATACTTTACTGTTTCATTGAGAATACTTCTTAGTGATATAAACTAGATTCCGTATAGTTTATATCATTCAATCAAAGTTTTATTCTTAGTATTTTTGGATTTATCCAAGGGTACTAAACCTTACAAGCTAAGAAGTTAAAGATCTATTCTTTGGGATCAACATCGTTCGTTCTGCATACGAAGGAATGTGTTGCTAAACCTTGCTTCTTCAAGTTCCTTCTTTAACTTATTACACTCAACCTTATCTTCAATATTACCAAGCTTTTCAACCAACTTTTCCATTGCAGCCGTTCCTTGCTCACTAGAACGTACTTCAGTACCCAAGTCCAAAATAAACTTACCATAATACTTGTCCTTTTCTTTTCCCTTCTTCTCGACCAATGCATGCGCCGTCTCACGACCACACAATCATCTTGAAAAAGAAGTCATCCGACCAAAAAGAGAGTTAATGTTCCTCCTCATAAGACCAGGCAACATACCATCACTGTCCTCACGAAGAAAAGGAGCAGTAGACGATTCACCTACCTCATGGACACTAGCAGGAACAGTCTCATCCTCGTGCTCAATCGGGTTCTCAACCTCATTCACATCCTCAGGTTCTGACTCAGAAGCAAGCGGCGGAGGGTTAAGAGGATCCACCTTTTCATAAGGATATGTCAACTCAGGCTTATTCTCATCTTCCTCGATGTCGACTTCCATATCATCTTCTTCTTGAGGGTCTTCTTCTTCCTCAAATTCGTATTCTTCCGGGTCCTCGTCTCACCCACTAAGACACGCTCAGGAACAATAGGAACATCATCGTGTTGATTCGGCTCAACAACGGGTACATCATCCACATGATCAGGAGGAATTATGTTCACAATGATAATCTAGAAAATATCATACAATACTTACTTAATAGCGTATCACTCCTTATTATTATTGGAACACTATTATCAAAATAACAGTTCGCATCAAAGCACAACAAATAAAAATTCACGATTCGCGACATTTTCATTCAGTATATATTTCAAACATATATGATAATAGTTATCATATAATCACATGACATTCTATGCATACAACACATGCATAAATACACCAATACATAACACTTTATGCATCCAACACATGCATAAATATATCCATACTTAACCAATTATACATATAGCACATACGTAGATATACCTACACATAACAATCAATAAATTTAACTTTTCTTTCTATAGGTAACCAAAGGCAACGAGGAGTCTCGACGTGCGTGTAGAAACATTATAGTTTAGGTTTTCAAAAAGACTCAACCTAGTTCTCTATAACCTTAGGCTCTCGATACTACTTTGTAACACCCCCAACTTTACATTGGATTGCGCAACAGAATTAAGTAATTGGGCATTATTAAATAGCATCATTTACCAAGATAATAGAAAATGACCCAAATGAGACGTTTAACAAACATGTGTTCCATTATTAATGAGAGTTAAAATGCGTTTAGGTCCCCACAGAAATGCAACCACCGTATATTACAACATTTGAAAGACAAGTGTTTCAAATAAAAGACATTGTTTAACACAACTTAAGACATCGTTTTTGAATGACCGAAACACACAAGTAGTCTTTCCATAATTCCATCACATGTACGACACCTCCATGCCATCGTTGCCTTCATCCTTGGTTACCTGGGATAAAAGATGTTTAAAATGTCAACAACAATGTTGAGTGAAATTCATAGAGTTTAAAATACTTAATAAGCAATAATCTTTGAACACATAATTAGTTCTCGAGAAAACAAAGCAACGAATGCAATGTATAGCAACTTCTTTTCTTTCACGCATTAAGCTCATGACATCGAACGTTAATAATACATATGGCAATTCATATGTTAGCGTGCCCCAAAACAAGGTATTATTGTCATATACCTACTACTTTCTAAATACAAAATGTCCGTTACAGGGTGCTCACCTTCGGATTCATACCCCGAACAGGGTTGTCAAACCCAATAGATCTATTTAATGCATTGGCGTTCACCTCGCAAGGTAATTAACGGTTCATGAAATAAGGGACTTCGACAATAGCAACTTATGCGAAAACAATCTCGTAATCGGGTCCAGCATACCATAAAATCATATGTGTTCGAATTTATAAAACAAACATGTATCCCCCTCGCGGGTTTAAAAATATTTAAAACAGTTCAAAAGCGAGGCTATGAACTCACCTTAAGCAAAAGATCCAAATCAATCAAGCGTAGGTAACTTCACGTCTTAACCGCGACCTATATAATACATATATAACGGTTCAAACTTTCTAGTCAAACATGGTCAACCCAAAACCCATGAAAATGACATTTTCGACATAATCCAACAATCAAAATACGCTTAACTAGTCTATATAATTATATCAAAACCACCAAACTTTAGTTAATAATAAAACACGCTTTTAATATTTTCCGCACTTGAATCATCTAGCAATAATCATATGCATGCAATAACATCTAATTAATTGATACAAAAACATAACTCGAATACTCACAAAGCAATAACAAAATTAATTTGATTTAATTTGATTTAATCATATACATGCAATAACATCTAATTAATTTGATTTAATTGCATGTTGGTAAATCGATCGGAAATGGGGTGTTTGTGGGTAGTGTCTGGTCAAAGAGAAGGAGGAGAGGACAAGGAAGGAGTGAAAATTTTGTAAAATTTTATAAGTGTGAGTTTTATGCCTATTTATAAAATTGTAGTTCGGAACTTTGGCAATTTAGGTCTCTCCATTCTCAATCTCTTTTAAAACTATTGCAAAGCATTTCTTTTATTAATAAAATCGGCCATAAACTCGGGTTACACCACGTTAATAAATATTTTAAATCCGTCCCACTAATTTTTATTTTAAAAAGTTTAATAAATCGTTAAACCTCGTAAAACACGACCTTTAAACACGGTTTTTACAAAAACTCGGAGAAACGTCGTAAAATATAAAAATAACATATTTACGCTGTCGGAGCAACAAAATGATTTTTTCTGACTTTCTTAGATGCTAAAAACAAATAGAAACTCAATCACGGATTGAAATTACCCTATAAAAGGAAATTCTCATCAAACCTTATATAGCATAAACGACTATAACTATTTACGTAGCAAAATTAATTATCTTAGCTCGGGATAAACGTTGACCTGAAACTCGGGTTGTTACATGTTTAATGAATGGGAAATGTTTACTTCTACTTATGGGGAATCGATTGAGTCTTACTATCATCATTTGTCAAAGTTGATGAATGATTTCAAGAGAAACAAACATTTTCCAGAAAAGATTGCCAGCAATTTCAAGTTCCTAAACAACTTACAACCTGAATGGAGTCGACATATTACCATTGTTCATCAAACAAAGGACTTGCATACAGCAGATTACACTATGTTGTATGATTTCTTGAAATACAATCAAAAGGAGGTAGATGATTTAAGAGCTGAACGACTTGTAAAAACACATGATCCTTTGGCACTCATGTCAAATTCCAACAATCCTTTCAATTATCCAGTGTTTCACCCATATCAACCATCATCAAGTACCTACATGAAACAACCACAACCAAAACACAACTATAACCCACAACCATCATTCAACCAGAACTACATGCAACAACCAATGCCAAATCCCAAAGACATTATAGATCCCACAACCGCAACGAACATGTCACTTGTTATAATGGCTAAGGAATTCAAACTAAACTACTCAACCCCAACCAACAACAACCAAAGAATTTCATCAAACCCTCGTAATAGGCAGATTCCTCAACCGGGTATGAATGTGGGTCAAGACAGACAGTTGGAGGCAATGGTAGGAATCAGTTTAGACAGTATATTAGATAGATTATTGGGAATCAGAATGGGTATAATGCAGTACATAATGTCGGGAATCAGGTTGTTCAGAATGCAGTTCAAAATCTGGGCGTTCAGAATGTTGGAAATCAGAATGGGCTTATTATTGTTCCAGGGATTACTAATCAGAATCCAAATAGGAATAGTAATGTTATAGCAGCATGGGCTGGGGGTAATGCAAATGGGAATAATGGTAATCAGATAAGGTGTTACAACTATAGAGGATTGGGTCATCTTGCTAGGAACTGCACAGTCAGACCAAGGAGAAGGGATGCTGCTTATCTTCAGACTCAGTTCCTGATTGCTCAAAAGGAAGAAGCAAGAATCCAACTCCAAGCTGAAGAATTTTATTTGATGCCTGCTGCAGAGGATCTTGATGAGATTGAGGAAGTCAATGCAAAATGCATTTTGATGGCTAATTTGTAGCAAGCATCGACATCAGGTACTCAAACTGAAAAAGTTCCCATCTATGATTCAGACGGATCAACTGAGGTATACCATTATGATAATTGCTATAATAATGTTATATTCAATATGTTCACTTAAGAGGAGCAGTATACTGAGCTACTCGAGCCTATTTCTGAACCATACCAAGTACAATAGAATGATAGTAATGTTGTTTCTGAGGTTTCTAGTATGGAACTAAGTGGGGGAGCATTAGATCAACATCCTACAACTATTGAGGAAACTCATGCTTATTTTGAATCATTATAATAATTTGGCAATTGAAGTTGAGAAAGTCAACACGATTAATCGTAAGTTGAGAGAGACTAATGCTAATTTGACCACTAAGCTTGCTAGATATAATAATCAAGAAAAGTGTTTTGAAATTAGTCAAGAAAAATATGACACACTTGAAAGGAGTTATCAAAAGTCTGCTTATCAAGAGCAATGTCTTACTAAAAAGATAAATGCACTTCATTTAAGTGTCGGTAAACAAATAACGACTTTGAATGAGGAAATTTCAAATTTAAATAACCAGCTTTCAAAAGAAAAGTCAACTGTTTCTTCTCTTCAAAAAGAAAAGAAAAGGTTGAAGTCTGATTTCAAAATACGCAAAGACGAGCTTCTTGATAAACAAATTCAACTTGAGAATAAGATAAAGGAATTATATAATATCTTGGTTAAAATGGGTCAATCGATTCAAACGATGCACATGCTTTCACCTAAGCCAGACTCGTTTTACCACACCGAACAGAAAATGGCTGTAGGCTATCAAAATCCTTTTTATCTCAGGCAAGCTCAGTAGAAACAATAAAGTTTGTATAATGGCAAAGTTCTATTAGAAAAGCATGATCCTCCTGTTGTGTATGATTCAGAGGAGACACTAGAACTTGCTCAAGAGATTCGCTTAAAAATAAAACAATTGAACAAAGAAATAAAACCAGCAAATTATACATAGATTAATCATCTTACGGGGGTTTTTGTTTCTCAAACGGCCAAGTCACGTGAAGATTTGTATTTTCAAATACTTCCAAAAAGGCTAATGTTTCTAAATCAATTTCAATACTAAATGAAGACTTTTCGAATGATACTACACCAAGTGTTGCACAAAAATTTCTAAATGAGGTAAAAAGCACCATTGTGACTCTTCAACATGTTGTAAAACAAAAAATAACTTTAGATATACACAATTGGTCATCAAGAGATTCACAAAATTATAAAAGATGAAATTTTACCTATCGTTAACCAAGTTGATGCTAGGTTGCAAAATTTCAAAATACAATTTTTGAAAGAAGCAGCTAAATTTGTTCAAGACTTCAAATCTCTTGCAAAAGAAGCTGATGAATCTCTTGCTAAACACAAGGCTTTGGAATTGGAAATCGAGCATCTCTTGAGAGCAGTTGTCAGTCAAGATATCCTGTCTATTGTAAAGTAATTCTGTTATAGATACATCAAATCTCCAAACCGAGCTTGACCGTACGAAAGAACGATTTGAAAATTGTATCATTAAAAAGGAGAATGAATATGCTAAACTTTGGAATGATTGGTACAAAAAATGTGAAGAATGCAAATATGATAAAATTTCATACGATAAAGCTTATAATGACATGCAACAAAAGATCGAACGGTTACAAGCTCAGTTGGGAGATCAAAAGGTAAAAGTAAGGATACTCCATGTGTATCAAATACCCTTGATCCTTTGTCTCAGAAACTAGAAAATGAGAATGTAGAATTAGAGTTTCAGGTTCGGAATTATGAAAAAGAAAATGCTCATCTTAAGACCACATACAAAAACCTGTTTGACTCTATCTCAGTGACACAGGCTCAAACCAAAACAATAATTAACTCGTTGCAAGATAAATTACATGACACAATCTATGAAAATGCTAAGTTAAGAGCTCAATTATTTGATAAGGTTTCTGAACAAAAGGATACAACCACAGGTACGAGTGTGAATACTCAGTTTTATAAGCAATCAATTTTGGGAAAACCACCTTCTTCTTCTAGATCAAAACTCTATGCGGTAACTCCTTTTCCAAAATCTAAGGGTCTTCCCAAGATCGATGAGACACATGCTTTGTCAAAACCAGTCACTTAAAACTCGGTACCCACGCCACAAGAATCAAAAGTTATGAAAAATGATAATGTGATTGCCCCTGGAATGTTTAGGATTAATCCTTTTAAGCCTTCTAGGGAAGAAAAGTACGTACCTAACAAATTTAGAGCAAGCGTTAGGACAAATCCAATCACTGTTTCTCAACCTCATGTCATCACTAAGAAAGATGTTAATTCTGACTCAAATGGTTTGTCTTTTACAGGAGTAGACAACACTGCTAAGACCAGAAGGCCACAACCTAGGAGCAATACAAAGAATGATAGGGTCCCCTTTACGTCTAAGAGTAGTTGCAGCAAGAATAAAGAAGTTAAAGTAGAAGTAGAAGAACACCCTAGGGAAGTACTACTTCTGGAGATTATAAACTATGTCATCTGAAAGTAATAACGTTAAGCTTGCTATTCGGAATGATAAATCTAAAGTTGTTTGTGCTATGTGTAAGCAATGTTTAATTACTGCTAATCATGTTGTATGTGTGCTTAATTATGTGAATGACATGAATTCTCGTGGTAAGAAACAAAAGGCAAATGTTTCAAACACTGAGAGTCAATCTGACTGCTCTAATGGTGATAATGCATGTACTTATAACCCTCCGGAACCTACAATCAAATGGTTTCCAAATTCTACTTCTTTTCTTGGCAGGTTATCCAAATTTGTTTATGGTGCGTCGACTTGGGTTGTTTCAAGCATATGACCGGGAATGTAAAGCTTCTCATTAATTTCGTTTGGAAGTTTTTGGGAACTGTCCGCTTTGGAAATGATCATATTACTGCAATTTTAGGTTTTGGTGATCTTCAATGGGGAAATATATTGATCACCAAGGTTTATGTCATTGAGGGCTTGAGGCACAACCTGTTCTCTATTGGGCAGTTTTGTGATTCAGATTTAGAGGTCGCTTTCAGAAGAAACACATGTTTTGTCAGAAACTTAGAAGGAGTTGATTTGTTAAAAGGAAATCGCACAACAAACCTTTACACCATCAATCTCCATGATATGGCCTCTGCATCTCCAATTTGCCTCATGGCTCATGCTACTTCCACTAAGTCATGGTTATGGCATCAACGTTTATCCCACCTCAATTTTGACACCATAAATAACCTTGCCAGAAATAATCTTGTCATCGGTCTTCCAAAATTCAAATATCATAAAGAACATCTTTGTCCTTTATGTGAGCAAGTAAAAAGAAAAAGGGCATCTCACCCACCCAAACCAGTTCCAAATTCTAAGTAGAGGTTAAACCTTCTTCATATGGATTTATATGGTCCAATGAGAATCACAAGCATAAATGGGAAGCAATATGTTCTGGTGATTGTGGATGACTATTGTCGTTACACTTGGGTACACTTTCTCAGATCAAAAGATAAAGCACCAGAAGTGATTAAAACCTTCTTGAAGAAAATCACCATCCTTTTGCAAGCTCTTGTCATTATGGTAAGAACCGACAATGGCATTGAGTTCAAGAATCAAGTGCTTCCAGAATAATTTAATAGTGTTGGCATCTCTCACCAAGCATCTTCTGTCCGAACACCTCAACAAAATGGAGTAGTGGAACGAAGAAACCGCACGCTAGTGGAGGCTGCTAGAACAATATTGATTTTTTCTCGTGCACTATTATTCTTATGGGCTGAAGCGATTGCTACTGCGTGCTACACTCAAAACCACTCCATCATTCACCGTCGATTTAACAAAAGACCATATGAGCTTATTAATGGCAGAAAACCAGATATCTCCTTTCTACATGTATTCAGGGGTCTCTATTATCTTAAGAATGATCGTGAAGATATTAGGAAGCTTGGAGCAAAAGGTGATATTGGCTTCTTCATTTGCTGTTCTACTAATTCCTGTGCTTATAGAGTTTACAACCGAAGGACAAAGAAAATCATGGAGACAATGAATGTGACATTTGATGAGCTTTCAGCAATGGCTTTTGAACAAATCAGTTTAAAACCCAGGCTTTAAAGCTTGACTTCTGGACAAATCAGTTCAGGACTCGATCTTACTTATGCTCCGTCAACAATAACAACTCAACAACTAAATGAACGTGAATTGGATTTACTGTTTGAAGCTATGTATGATGATTACATTGGTGGTCAACCGTCAGCTGCTACAAGAACTGTTCTAGCTGCTCAAGTACCTCAAGTTCTTCAGACTCCAATTGCATGTACAACAATTGCAGACACCGCACCGACACCAACAAATTCATCCTCTCAAGCTAAAAATATTCCAAACACTTCACCGGATGTTGACGAGCTCAAAACACAACAACAACATGTTCAGCAACAGAATAATCAAGCTTCACTCCAACCCGAAATAGTTGTTGACAATGTTCCAAATGCTATGTTCACCCACAAGTGCTGCTGAATCATCATCTTCACAATATGTGGATCTATCGAACATGCATACGTTTAATCAACCTTACCCTCACGAATATCAATGGACTAAGGATCACCCTCTAGAACAAGTGATAGGAGAACCCTCACGACTAGTTTTGACAAGGAATCAACTTCGAACAGATGGTGATATGTGCATGTATGCATTAACGGTGAGCACTATGGAACCAAAGAATGTCAAAGAGGCTATGACCGACTCTGAACGAATTGAATCAATGTAAGAAGAGCTTCTTTAGTTCCAAAGGCTTGATGTATGGGTGTTAGTTCCTACTCCAGATAACATAAAACCCCTAACTTTGAAATGGTTATTTAAAAACAAGCATGATGAAGAAAACACGGTCATCCGAAACAAGACTCGTCTTGTTATGATAGGGTACCGCCAAGAGGAAGGAATAGATGTCGAAGAATCCTTCGCTCTGGTTGCTAGAATGGAAGCTATTAGGATATTCTTGGCATATGTTGCACACAAATCGTTCACTGTGTTTCAAATAGACGTGAAAACTGCTTTCTTGCATGGTACATTAAAAGAAGATGTGTATGTGTGTCAACCTGAAGGTTTCATCGATGCTGATTATCCAAGCCATGTCTACAAGTTAAAGAAGGCACTATATGGGTTAAGGCAAGCACCAAGGGCATGGTACGACGAATTATCAATGTTTCTCCTACAGAATCACTACTTCAATGGCACAATTGATCCAATGTTGTTTATAAGGCGCTTTAACGATGACATCTCAGTGGTACAGGTCTATGTTGATGATATTATCTTTGGTTCTACAAACCCTAGTTACACATAACTATTTTTTGACCTCATGAAAAGCCGCTTCAAAATGTCAATGATGGGGGAGATGACGTTTTTCCTTGGTTTACAAATTAACCAATCCCCCTTGTGGCATCTTCATAAACCAGTCCAACTACATGTTAGAAACCCTTAAAAAATATGGAATGAAAACGTGTGATTCCGTTGGAACTCTAGTGGAGATCAAAGACAAGATTGACCTAGATCAAAATGGGACTCTAATCGATGCAACAAAATATCATAGCATGATTGGTGCCCTAATGTATCTTACATCAAGCAGACCGGACATTGTACATGTTACTTGTTTATGTGCTCGGTACCGGGCTAAGCTAAACGAGAAGCACCTCAAAGAGGTTAAAAGGATCTTTTGTTATCTTCGAGGAACCATCAATATGGGTTACTAGTATACGAAGGATTCTGGTTTTGAACTAACCGAATTTTTAGATGCTGATTATGCGGGATGTAAAGACACCTTCAAGAGTACTTCTAGTGAAGCTCAATTATTAGGTGAAAAGTTGGTTAGCTGGTCCTCAAAGAAACAAGACTGTACGACGCTGTCTACCATAGAACCAGAATATGTGTCTCTATCCGCTTGTTGTGCCCAAGTCATTTAGATGCGGACACAGTTAACAGATTATGGCTATCACTTCAACAAGGTTACAATCTATTGTTATTCGAAATCAGCCATAGCCATATCCTACAACCCGGTCTAACACTCAAAAACAAAACACATCGCTGTTCGCTACCATTTCATAAAGGAACACGTGGAAAAGGGTACGATTGAACTGTATTTTGTCAAGCCGGATTACTAACTGGCCGACCTCTTCACCAAAGCTCTTCCGGTGGATCGATTCAACTATTTGGTTTGCCGCCTTGGTACGTGCAGCTTCTCTCCTCAGGAACTTGAACGTCTTGCAAAATCTCGGTAATTCATTGTATATATTTTATCAAAAGAACAAAATATAAAAATATAAAACCAATAAAACCAAAATATAAAATCAAAAAATTTCAAAAATACCAAAAATATTCTTCTCTGACATG
>BQNB010080639.1:0-29875 GCA_026074375.1 Tanacetum coccineum
AATGAAACATAAGTCCACAAAGCCTAATTCTCAAGTTCATAATTTTTGTGCCACAATCAATGTAACATCATTACGACTTACGATTGTATACAATAACTTATGCAAATAAACACGCAAGAAATGTTACAAACGTTGATTTAAAAGTAAGCGCCCTAAACACTCAAGATCTTTAAGTTAATACTGGCTCGCCTAACAACCATTCATCTCAAAAACATAAGTACATTAATCTTAACACACAAATAACAACATCAACACACACTCATTTCAAGTTAAACTACAACAGAAACATTCATACAGAAATATAAACAAAAACATAAATGGTATGTGCTTAATTACACATACCTTGTTCCATTAAAAACGGACTTAAATGACTAAAAACGTACCAAAAATACATTGTATTTGTATGTTTTTCTTTTGTATTGTGCAGGAAATGGATATTCAAGAAAAGGATCAAAAAGAAAGCCAAAAAGAAACAAAACCAAACACGAATTGGAAAAGACNGAAATCCAAGTAGTGATTTAATAAATCAGGTAATGTTCAGAAGTGGACCACAAGACTTAAGTAATGTAGACAAAAGAAACAAATTCACCAAGTCTAAATGAGATATATATTATTGCACTAAGCTCATGACCCCGAAACCTTAACAAGTTTGTGCCCCAAAATGTATAGGATGATTGCCCACATCCTAAAAGTACTCCCAATGTTAAATGCACCATGATCAACTTGTGACCCCAAAGAAATGTGGGGATTGTCAGTCCCGATAGATCTACCCATAACATTCGCGCTTACTACAATAGCAATTAACGGTTCATGATAAGTAGGGACTTAATGGCAATAAGGCAACTTATGCAATAATATTCAGGCATTAATCTGGATAGCATACTATTGAATAACACTTGTGTCTAATGTAAAACAAGTAATGTTTTCAAAACTCTCAGTTTTCATATATAAGAATTCAGTGATCTCAAATCATGTAGTAAGCAAATCAAGCTTTAGTAAATTTATGAGTAAACAGCCATGTATTAAAAATCATGTAATAAGCAAGTAAAAGCTTTAAAAAAAGTAGTCATGTAACGCTTAAGTAGTAGAAATCAATAAGTTGGCTTAGTAAAACGAGCATGTATTCTCACCCCGAAAACAGTTTATGGAAACCATTAGAAAAGAAAATGGTCGGGCTATGAACTCACCGAGCATAGAAAAAGTGATCAAGAAATCCAAACAACATATAAACGAACGCCGACAATCAACCATGACCTATTAAGAAATATAATATGCGATTGATACTCGAGCTATATAAAATATGCAACTCATCGAAATATAACATGTGCATATATATATAACATGCATAAAAAGTGATACTTAGGAATCCATGACAACTCCACTTTTTATTTCTATTAGTTTACACTTTTTCTGAAAATTGTAACGTTTTAGCTAGATGATCGGCTCACTTAAAGTAACGCCAAATGGTCGAACTAGTCAATCTCCCTCCATATTAAGTTACCCTTATATGTTATTTAACTACCATAGTTTACCCATAAACCATAGCCTGAGTAATCTTATTATGAAAGACACATCAATGACACTTGTTCTAAAACAGGGTCTGCTGGACTTTGCAAAAGTTTGGCTACAGCAGACCCCTCAAAACATTTTATAAAAATCTAAAAAAAATTCAGTAGGTCACACATATTATGGAAAACCTCCAGTTTAAATTTCGTTCAAAAATAATAAGTTTTGACCCGCCTGCACACAGCATCTTTACAATCGAATTTCTGGACAGCAAACACAGTTTTGACACGTAATCTTGTACAAAGGGTAAAGTAGACTCGAATTACTTAATCATAGAATCCTGAAAATCTAGATAATCTATTGGCATGGCCAAGTTACACTACTCGCAAGATGAACTAAAATTCTACACAAAAACAACGTGCGTAAAATTTTGCCGAAACAATTCCCAACTTCAAATCACCATATCTTTTTCGTTTTTTAAAGTTGAAAGCTCAAATTTTTACCGCACGTTCACTATAATGATCACCACTAAACTAATCTCTTAAATCTCAGTTTACAACAAAACTCATCTTACCAAATCAAGCCTAAATTTTCTGGTCTAAAGGAGGGTTTAGAAACCCTCATAAATCTTCCATTTTCGCATCAATTTCGCATTCAACACAACCATACTAACCTATAATCACTACTAAACCATCAATTTTTAACCAACAACTCATAAACATACTTTTCCATGGATTCCTAAAGTATTAAAAACTAACATGCATGCTTACATATATGTAAAACCAATCAAGAAGGAAATAAAAAGGGCTTACAATGTAATAGAAAGGAAGATAAAAATCAAACACAAACCCTAATAAGGGTGTGTTTGCTGTCGTGGGTTAGGAGGACCAAGAACAAGACCCGAATCAACCTTCACTTCACCCAAACTTGCTTAAAAACCCTTATAATTAATCCCTTGATAATCTTGTTGCGCTTAATTTAATCAAAACCCAAGAATAAAAATCTATTGAAAATCAAGAAATCATCAATCTTGATGCATGGTGGATTTTAGTGGAAAGGATTGATGGGGTTTTATGTAGGAATGATTTGTGAGTAGATTGGAAGTGATTTTGTGAGTAGATTGGAAGTGATTAATTGAATTTTTGGTGGTGATTTGATGGTTGTTGGTGGTGATTCGTTGACACAAAGGAGAAGGAAGAAGGGAGTCAAAAAATTTGTCTGTGTGTGTTGGATCTGACTTATAACCAAACAAAAAGGGGAGTGGGTTTAATTTGTAATGGGTTTGGTTAAAATAAAAAAAATGTATCAATTGTGTGGGCTTGGGTTATATAAAAAAATTAAGGAGTGTTTGGTTTTTGATTTTGTTGGAAGAAATACAAATATAAAGGTGTGTTTGGTTTAGGATTTAGTTGGAGTAAAATATAATAAGGGGGTGTTTGGTTTCTAGTTTTGATAGAGCCTAAAACAATTAAAGAGGGTGTTTTGTTTATATGTTGTGTTTATTTTATATTTTTATTGTTTTGTTTTTTTTAAACATTAATACTACAATATTTGATTTAAAACACTATGTTAAGATATTAAAAAGTGTTAAAGTACTATTTTTTTTACATGGTTTCGATAAAACGCAAGAAAAATCATAAAATACTAAAATAACAATAAATTGACTTCCGGAGCAAAAATGTAAAATTTTGATCTCTTAAAACGCTTAACGGATAAATATCTGAAGCATGACACGCAAATAACTAAAAATGACGATTTTCATCAAATCGGCTAACAAGTAAAACACAAAAACTTTATTCAAGACAAAAATAGGAATGGAGTCGAGATTTAATATTGACCGTAAAATACGAGATGCTACAACAGATCTGTGTGGAGATTGATGATACACGGGCTTGGGTAGCCTTGGGACCAGAGAGGCAGTCTGATACTGCGGCTGGTTCCCCTAAGGCCGCTAAGGATGCTCATGTTGTTAATGAGGGTGACCAGGCTGTTTTGACACCCATACATGCACCACTGCCACCACCAGCTGCTGCCAGGACTATGTCACAGAGTATAGCCAGATTAGAAGAGGACGTGCATGAGATTCGTGGGGCGTTAGCTGAGCAGCGTGAGGTGATTGATGCTATGGCCTGGGATTTCTCCAAATTCACCGTATGGGCCGCCAGTGGCATTGCATAGTTATTAGACTTTGCTCGAGTTACCTACACGCCGTACTCTGAGACTCGTATACCATATCAGCGTATGGTCAGACAGAGGACTGGTGAGGCCAGCACCTCCACAGCCCAGCAGGACCAGCAACAACCAGACCCATGATCCCCCTATCCTTATTTTTTGTTTCTATCTGTACATTTACTATTTATGTCGTAATGTATCTAACTTAAAACATGTTCTCATATTTTTTGTATGTATATCATGATATGATGTATTGACTTGTTTATGCATGATAAAACAAAGACTGACAGTAAGTTCAACACCATAGCTCTTGAGTACATTTCAGAAACAAGCACCGTATCCAAACAAGAATAACAAAATTAAGAAGAAGGAGTGATTTCAAGTGAAAGGAAGCTGAAGAAAAGTCTAACTTAAAGACTTCGCTGTAAACAAAAGTGCTTCCCGGGAGACAATCTAAAATGTTATTTAATTTTATCGGGTCTATCTTCCCAGACATCAATACGGCGTTTCCGCTCCATACCATACGGCGTATTGATTGTCTGGACGTTATCAGTCCTTTATTTTTATGCACTTTAAAAACATTATTGTCAGTTCTAGCAATACGGCGTATTCACCAGTCTGACTCGTATTTAGTTTGTTTAGTATAGTTTAAATTAACCATAGGTACCAAGATAGGAATGCACGTTTTTCTTATTATTACACATGACCTCGTGAAAGAAATATCAACGAATATTGGTGGAGAATTTACAAATCTAGAGATCTTAAAGTGTTGGAGTCTTAAAACTTTAACGCGGTTGTTCAACACACAATCTTGCTCAAAATACCTACATGGAGAATCTACCGAGCAAATATCAGGGGAGTTTCTCATTCTAATTCTTTTTAATTCCCGTATTTAATGTTTTATCTATACAACGAGGACGTTGTATAATTCAAGTGGGGGATGGGAATTAGAATGTATACTTGTCCTATTTTTCACACTAAAATGCTTAAAATATGCTCAAATTTAAAAAAAATCAAGCATACTTTTGTGAAATTACATGTTACATAACCCGCACACAATAACCCTTGTTAGATATTGTGAGAATTTAACCTTATCCGTTTCTAAATGTTTAACCAAATTCCATAAAATATGAGTGTGTCGGTGATGTAGTAGACTTTAGAACTTGGCTTGGTATATCACTCGAGACCGCAATGATGAATACTATGGATTTAGATGGAGTAACTTGTTTAAATTGGTAAATTTTAGGATTACACCCAAAACACCTTTACATGTTGCTTATTAACTAACTATACTGGTTAGTTAACCCCCGTATAAATACTTTGTTTACTCTCACTTTAAGATTAAGATACCCCTAGAACAACCCGTAGAGCCAATCCTTTAGGAAATACACCAATTGTTTATTTTGTTACACCTTTACACCTTAACCTACCCTGTTAGATTAAGTTTATTTTACAGTTGCTAGTTGCTTAAAGGGTAAAGTATGTATTTCCCGAGTCTTGTGTCAAAATTTTCTATCTTTGGTACGGTTGGAAGAAATTTGCACATCTCAAATGGGAAATGTATATTATAGTCAAAACTCATGTATTTTTACTACCATCGCAATTAATGGTACGTCCGAAGAATGAAGAAATTATGGAAGGAATTATTCGGAATTATTATGATGGTGAAACTAATCCGAGTTTCGTAGTATAGTGTTAGCAAAAAATCGAAAAAATTAGAAAAATCGCAAAAAAAGAGAAGGAAAGTTTAAAGATAATCGTTTCGCAACTACCGAAGGAATTACATTAAGGATCGATTATTCGTTGATACAAATCGACGATGTAGAGTATTGTATAAAGTGGAAGATATCGCCACTTTCCTTGTAAAGTATGTAAAGTATGGGATGATTGGGAAGTTGACCGTTGCGGGAATGCCAACTTAGGTTGTTGCTTTTGATCTATGATCAAGACATTGTAAATAGTCGTGTCTTTATCATGGTTACGGTCAGAAAAAAGTGTCTAGCAACTTGTATTTTAGACTTAATCTATTTGTTTCATAATTTTTATTTAACAACAATTTACTTCTCTTTCCTAATGACTAGCCGCTGGTTTTACGCGAATGAAAATGTGTACGAGCGTGCATGTCTATTCCGTCGTTACGGCCATGTATGCATGTCTCAGGTGCCTTAATGGTTTACGACTTTTGGTAAAAGTTAGAAGGTACCTACCCTATATCATTCTTCATCCTAACCGTTGGTTAAATTCGAATAAGGATGTGATCGAACACACATGTCTATTCTATCGTTACAACCATGTATGTGTGCTTCAACTGCCTTGTTAGAGTGGTACTTCTGGTGAAAGATTGAAGAATGATCAACCCTAAGCCTTATCTTACAAACTCATATTTACCTTTATAAACTTGTTACTCCTTAGCTTTAGCGGTGGAGATATATATCCTTCCCAAGCTTATGATAGAATAGTCGTCATGACCGATCAATTGAGCGAATTAGTTATATGTTACCACATAGATTAGTTAGGTGATTTGATTGTTTTCATTTTCCTATTTCGTGAGGTGTTTGGTTGTGTACTTGTAATAGATCAAATAAATGCTTTAACAGAAAATATCCTTAGGGGTACATTTTTGTAAACTTCTAAAGGCTACTTGAGGACAAGAAGGATTCAAGTGGGGGGATATTTGATGACATCAAACAACGTCTATTTTATAGCATCATTTATCCTATTTTTGTATAATTATTGCAAAGAATTGTTACTTAATCGTTTGTATTTGAGAATTGCAGTAATTATGGAGTACTTGGTGAATATTAGCAAAAGGTGGGCATTCTGGAGCTTAAACGAAGACATTTTAAAGATTACTGTTCTGACAACCAATACGCCATATCCACCAAGGAAGATACGACGTATCTGTGCCTGCACTCACCAAAAACCATGAAGGAAACATGATCAATATGTCGTATACAGAGAAGACTAATACGCCGTATTGGAGATATAGAAGGTGAACATTCTGGAAGATATCAAACATGGTCCCTACTCCAAGAAACCCCTGATACGCCGTATCAAATCCATTTGATATGCCGTATCAACATCGACTTCAGACCCTCTAAATACAAAACTCAAAAATGAGTTTTAAGTGTGCTAAATCATATTCTCGATACCTAAACAAAAAAGGTCAATTTTCAGAGGAGAAAAAGAGCAGAAGAGGTCTCGCAACGCGATCCAATCAATAGGAGACAATGTGTAATTTCTTATACTTTTGTAATGGTTCAATTTTGGTATCATTCGTTAACTCGGTTAGTTTACCTTAGCTAAGCCATTACTCTTGTATTAATTATGATGTTTGAAGGCTAAAACCTTTGGGTATTAGCCATTATTATGAAGATCTAAATGTTTGGTTTTGTTTATATCTCGATTGCTTAATTTATCATTGTATGCTTGTTTATGTTTATCAATTTATACTTTTTTACGTGCTTTTGTATGCGATCTATCATTCAACTGGATCTAGTGATACAGGCCAAGTAATCTAGATGTCGGGATAGCTCTCCATATAGTAATTTATACATCTAGAATCATAGGATCACAAGTATTGTCCTGCTAAATCTGTGCTAGGATACGCTTCTAGCTTAACTAGATATCGGATATTACCTTTGGTTTAGTGAACAAGTTGACTAGCAAGTGAACCTAGATAATTCAACAAATGACGTTCTGATTCTATTGGATAGTCAGACAAGTGGACTACTAGTGTATAAATTGCCGTTAAACAGTAAGTGGGTAAAGTCTCTATGAGCTAGGGTTTAACAAGATCACCATTGATTTAATCCCTAAGATAGATTATAATCAGAAAATAAGGATGCTTTATGTGGATGCTTTATACGGATGCTTTAATTGTGACAGAATTAATGTGTTTAGGTCTTAAGATGAAGTTCCGCCTAAGTCTAAGAATGATATACCACCTCGAGATAAGTAATCATTGCACTGAATAAACTAACCAACTTCTAATCGGATTAATGATGGCTAATATAGTTTTCAATCATAAGGCTTAACCGCTCTTTTATATTTTATTAATTTGCTTGCATGGGTTAAAGTGTCTTGAATTGATTGTAGTCACCACCAAACCCGTGCTAGTCTCTCAGGCTGAACCCCCCCTTTACCTGTTAGAATTAGGATTAGAACTAACATAGGATTAGCATAGGTTTGACTTAGATTAGAATTAACTTAGATTAGTAAACCAAAATATTAATAAATTAAGATATTTAACCTCACTTTAAGTGTTCGATACCCTACTTACCACGAATCTACCATCGACCGGGTACACTACCCGTTAAAGTGTTGTTTTTGGTTAAGTTGGCAAAATATAAATTTAAAACTTGAATCATAAAAATATACACCATGTAACGACACATCAGTCAATCAGCTAGATAGATTCGTAGACCCACATCATCCTGACAAAGTCTACCGTCTCAAAATGGCATTATATGGACTCAAACAAGCTCCAAAAGCATAGTATGATGAACTCTTCAACTTTTTGGTATCCAAAGGGTTCTCCAAAGGTTTTATTGATCTAACTCTGTTCATTACTAAAAAAGGAAAAGACATATTGCTTGTGCAAATTTACGTTGATGACATTATTTTTGGTTCTACGAACCCAAAACTTTCCAAAAAGTTTGAAAAACTAATGCACGGCAAGTTTGAAATGTCTATGATGGGGGAGCTGAAGTTCTTTCTAGGAATTCGAATTCACCAATCCCCACGTGGTATCTTTATTAACTAAGCTAAGTATGTTCAAGATATACTTAAAAAGCATGGTATGACCTCATGTGATAGCATTGGTACTCCAATGGCTACTAAACCCCTAGATGCTGATTTGAGTGGAACTCCCGTTAACCAAAAAATATCATAGCATGGTCGGGGCACTCATGTATTTAACAGCAAGTAGACCGGATATTGTACATGCAACATGTTATTGTAATCGTTATCAAGCGAGACCAACTAAAAAGTACCTCAAATAGGTTAAACGGATCTTTTGATACCTTAAGAATTCCATTAACATGGTTTTATGGTATCCTAAGGACATCGGTTTCGAACTAACTGCTTTTTTAGATTCGGATCACGCGGGCTGTCTCAACACACGTAAGAGCACATCTGGTGGAATACAATTTCTAGGCGATGATAAGCTAGTCAGCTGGTCATCAAAGAAGCAGGACTACACTTCAATGTCGTTAGCAAAAGCTGAGTATGTGTCTCTATCTGCATGATGTACTCAAGTTCTCTGGTTGAGAACTCAGCTCACTGATTATGGCTTTCACTTTGATAAAATACCTATGTATTGTGACTCACAAGTAGCCATAGCCATCTCGTGCAATCCAGTCCAGCATACCCGTACCAAGCACATTGATGTTAGATTTCACTTCATAAAGGAACAAGTTGAAAAGAGTATAGTTGAATTATTCTTTATCAGAACTGAACACCAGTTAGCTGACCTGTTTACTAAAGCCTTACCTAAAGATAGGTTTAAGTATCTCATCAAACGACTCGGTATGAGATGTTTGACTCCAGATGAACTGGAGGTTCTAGCAAACGAATCTGCTTGATATCTATCAAACATCGATTTGTAAATATTTTTATTTTTCTCTTTATTTTGATTTATAAATATTTTTGAAAAACAAAATAAAGAAATATAAAACAAACAAAAAGAAATAGAAAAATATAAAATCTAGAAAAACAAAATAGAAAATCAAAAAAATTTCAAAATACCAAAAAGAATCTTCTCGACATGTCTTTTAGAATCGATAACATTTACGTACTTAGAAATGTCGATTAACATTGACACAGGTGTGTAAATGAAGTTTGAGCAAGAGTTCAAACGTTTCAAAACATGTCATTTTGAATTTTTTTATGACTTATGTACATTTCAGTGCATAACTCAGACCTAATTGTAAGGAAAGTGTATCTTTTAAGATAACTTATCCTATCAACGAGAGAGTCAAATTTCTCGAGTCTTAGGCTTCTATACAAAACATTCAAAAGTTTTAAGCTCATGATAATGGCTTACAGTTATCTCTGACTGAAACTCGAACTCAAATGTTAGGGAAGTGTATGCATAAGTGTGCTTACTCTACAAATAAAAGAGAACTCTTCTATCATGTATTTTAAAAACAGTTGAACATAATTTTTCAAAAAGAAGATTTAATGTCAAACTGTTTAAAATATAATGTGGAAAACTAGAAAGGGGGTTGAATAGTTTACCGCTTTTAAATTTAGTATATTTTTTGTTGGTAAAAACTTAGTGATGCGGTCGTCGTAGGATTTATACACGAAGTTTTACAACTCCTTAGGCAGTGCACCTAACCGTTGTAGTAGTAGTAGTATAAGCAAGACTCGGGGGTTGTTATCGTTCTCTAGGGGAATAGGTTGGGAAGGCTTGATCACGGTCTATTAGAATTCTATGGGTTAAGAGAAGATTATTTTTGTGTTTTTATATTTTATAAAAAGCAGGTAAATCTATGGTTTGAGAGGTTGGTTTGTTTAACTAATAACTAAACTAACTAATATCTAATCTACTGGTGATAACTTTATGATAATTAAATGTATTTACTTAATCATGCATTACTTATCAGATTGCTTCTCCTAATGATGTTGCCTTGTCACACTTGTGATGATCTGTGTAAGTATTTCCTAAGTCATGAACGGATTACACGAACCCGCCGTCTATTTAATATTCCGTTAAGGCAACGCACAAGTAAGGTAGTATGAAGACTATTACAGGGCCCCTAAGAGTATATTAAATGCTTGTGGAATATCTTAAGAGGGATCAACCATATAAGGGGGTAAGGTAGTATGAAGACTGTTACCCGATGGTATCCTTTCTACGCACTCGCGTTTCCCTAGACGTGTCTACAACGATACAAACAAAAGCTGGTTTTCTAAAGCCTAACGCGCACATTCATCAATAAGAAGCAACAATAATAGGATCTACAATCTAACTTTCATGCAATCATAAGCAAATACAAAGAAGGGTTTAGCCTCGCATGTTATAATGAAAGCAAGAAGATAAATCAATCACACAACACATAGACATATTGAATGATGAATGATAAATAACCTTACTTGAATTAAAACATGGATCCAAGGTAGTACAATAGGGTTTTGAGGCTCTAAAAACGACCTATGAAGCTCCTACATAAGCTAGGGTTCGTCTCCCTAAAGTTATAAAAAGTTACACACTTAAAACCCTAAAATTAGTTTTATATTTATAGAGATATCATTGCGACAACATCGCTTTGTACTCCTAAGGCCGTCGCCACGTAGATGGTTCTAGATCCACTTTAAGTCGGCTACGTCCTGACGCCGTCGAGGAATCTCTGACTCCGTCTCCATGAATGTCATGACGCCGTCGCTTTCTGGTTGTGACGCCGTCTCCAAGCTCTGAGTGAATAATTCTTCATGGTTCTTGGTGTAGAGTCATAGTGTCGGAACCAATAATCACCTTCACTTCACCATGGTTGAACCAGTAAAAATAAGATGAGAAGATAATGAAAGAATTTTAGAGAGAGAAACAAGAGAGAGAAAGTAAAGAGAAAATAAAGAGATGGTTGATTTCTAAATGTGTGAAACAAATGAGACCAACACCCTCTCTACACTTGGAGAGGGGTATTTATACCTTTATAACCGGATGGGCTTTTGCCATAGGCTAGGTTTAATGTTAACTTAGGCCGGGCTCGGGATTACATTGGACCTTAGTCTAAAACGCGTACAATATTAGATTAATTAACGAGCCCGATACCCGTTCTAGCCTAATACAACATTTAATTAAATAAAGACCGAGACCTAATATTCATAATGAACGAACTTTATTGTTCGACTCAATATTTTGAGGCTAACAATCTCCCCCGAAGTGATTTCATTGTGACACTCCTTTATGAGATCAAATGAGATTGCTTTTGTCGTTAAGCTCTTGTGATCTTGGTCTCTGTCTTTGTTGTAGGCTTGTTCCTTCATGCTTTGTGATCTTTGATCTTGAGCCTTTGTCATTGTCTTTCGACTTCGTCTTTACGTCCGAGATCTTTAAATCTTTATCCTTTATTCTTAATTGTCTATGCCATCTTGCGATCTTGTGTCTTGACCAACATGCTCATACTTTGCATCATTTTGAAATCTTGCTAACAACCTCCCTTGGTAGACTTGATATCTTGAAGGAAGATCTTGTATATCAGAGTGTGTATTTGTCTTTGTCTTTTAATTCTTGAGTTTTCTTGATTCTTGAATCTTGATGCTTATGGTATGTCTTTGAGCATGAGCATGTGGTAATGAATCCGACTTTAGCAGGAATGAGGCATCTCCATCTCTATCTTTATATGAATCATGAAATAAAATAGTTGGCAATAAAGCGTATGGACGAATATGGCTTTGTCATTCGTTCGGATTTGGTTAGATTAACCTTTGGTTCCGTAAGGACCAACCTGTGATCAGGTAGATTCAATTTAGAAGAATCTCCTTGACAGGATTTCCAGCTTTAAGCGTAAGATTCTCCAATATAGATGTATTAGATTCACCATGCTAGCTTGTTCTCTTTACTGGAATGTCTCAAAACAGACAACACGGTAAGAGTGAATCAGATATTTACTATCTTTCTGATTGAGTCATCAATTCATTTACTGGAACAAGTTTGATTCACATTGAATTGCACCATCATTTCTTTCCAGTTGACACAAGTTTGATTCATATAGAATCGCACAAGTCACCTACCAACAGCTTGTTTGATGTTGGCTCAAGCAGGATATCCATCTTCATGGTAAATACTTAAGTATCACTCGGATGTTCTAGCAAAATCGCAAGGATAATGCGTAGGACTCTTGTTAACATCTTGTGAACTTATTGATGTTCAACAAGTGTTTGTAATGGAATGTGTCCTAATAAGATTTATTTTATTAATCTCTTGGCTCTAGACTCGATTAGTGCATTTTGGTTTTAGTACTCAGAGGCTAGAGCAGACTGCCACCTATTCAATATCAATAATCTCGGAGTGAGATGTCAATAGATAACGTGTGTATCTCCGTGACAAATGAGACAAGTTTCTGTTGAGAGAAACTAGAAGGACACGGAAGGTTGCTGCCATTGCATCAGGGTCTATGGATGTCGTCTTACATATATCAGAAATTCATCTTTGTGAAAACCGATAGATTATGTATTGACCCGGTTTCTGCCTAAGGTGTAGGGAGGCTTCTTTCTTTAGACCCTTTATCCTTACATTTCTTTTTCATTCTTTAACCCCTTCAATGCTTACTAAGACGTCATTACTAACACCTTGTTGTGATTTTTTCAGTGTTAGCTCAATCTTAGCCGGCATTATTCCCTTATACTCATTCATCTCCAATCAAACCTAAGGACTACTATTTCTAACTATTGGATGTCCTTGGGTAGATCCCTTTGGTTCTGGTTGGATCATAGGACTAATGCCTAACCTAACCACCTTATGACTTCAGAATCGTCATGAATTAAAATGTTGTTGGGTATAAGATCGTAACCATAAAACCTTTTCCGAAGAGTATCAAGCAGCACTTTGAGTCGTTTATATCATTTATTATTTTTTAGATCACATTTTAATTACATTTCTTCCCTTATTTTAAATACTAATGCACTTAGTTTTTGAAATACCATGTGTTTAAAATTTGACTTGAAAATTCTATGGGGAGAAAATTGATACAGTATGAGTTATGTGGAACTGTTCTTCTTGCTCCCCCTCAATTTCACATATATGACACCAGTTGAGAGAATAGGATTATGACTTTGTAAATTCCATGTGAAAATGAGTTTGAGCTACTTGTATATGTTTTAAAAAATGAGTGTTTAAATACTATTAACATTTTAACATTTTTCATTTGTTTTAACATTTTAAAATGTTTTAGACACACGAAATAGACATGTTAGTATGTGCCTAAACGCATTAAAACTCGGTTTAAAAAGCTCTCAAAAAATGATGCACTTATAAAAAATGATTCGACTTTTGAAAGATGCATGAGGAGGGAGTGTCGAACACATAATTTTGAAATATTTTGAATAACCTTTTGAGAAATTCTTGAAAATTTATGTTCAACGTGTTTTGACAAACCAATGTTACTTGAGCTCGAAAGACTTTGAATGTATTTTGAATTGACTTTTTTGTCAGCTCAAGTTCGAGAAGTTGTTATCTTCTCGTTGTGAGGATAAATGTACATGATTGCACACTTTTCTTTATTTGAGGACCGGGTTGTTATCTGTCATTTAATAATAAGCCATTGACTTGAGCTACAAAACATTGAATGTTTTGTTGAATAGCTCAAGGCCGAAAAGATTTCTCTTTTTGTTGTTAAGGATAAATGCACTAAAGCGTACATTTTCCTTTTCTTTGAAGAATGGGTTATTATCTGACATTTAATAATAAACCATGAAGAAAAATAGAAATGACATGTTTTGAAAGCATTTGAAACTCCTATTTGAACTTTATTTCCACGCCCGTGTCGATATTAATCAATATTTCTAGGTACATAAATGTTATCGATTCCAAGAGACATGTCGAGAAGAATATTTTTGTGAAACATTTTCTAATTTTTTGATTTTGTATTTTCTTTTT
This sequence comes from Tanacetum coccineum, assembly GCA_026074375.1. Taxonomy (NCBI): domain Eukaryota; kingdom Viridiplantae; phylum Streptophyta; class Magnoliopsida; order Asterales; family Asteraceae; genus Tanacetum; species Tanacetum coccineum. The sequence goes on from BQNB010080639.1 coordinate 14,282, forward strand.
GAGATTTTTTTTTAATTTTGTATTTTACTTTTTGAAATTTTATATTTTTGTATTTTCTTTTTCAAAAATATTTTCTAACATAATTAAAAATGGATTGTTTATACAAAGAAGATGTTGATAGAATATTTACATTAGATGAACCCTTTGAAGAGATAGGTTCGGAATCCATTGAAGTATCTGCACTCAAACAAGAAGAGTTTGCACAAATAACAGTTTTAGGATTATGTGTTTCCTTTCCTAATGGTGAAGCACTATCATTTGTGTTGTAGCGGGTTTCAATTGACTTTCTAATGGGAATCCACTTAAGACCAACGTGAGTAAAGATTCTACCTGTTGGTTTCCATGTAAGACCAGATCTAGGAGGCGTTGTTTTCACATTGGAAGACTTATTTGGAGAAAACCTTTTTCCTATAGGGATCTGTCTGCCATGATTCTTAGAGTCGCTTTTCTTTTCTACGGGTATATATCTCTTTGTTTTCTTATGGGATTGTGCATCCTTTTTCTGTGTAGAGACACGAGAATTTACCTTTGAGAGGTATTTTAAGATGTACTCATCGTGATTTGCACTGTAAATGTACTTTTTGCATGTAGGACATGCCAAGTTTTTTGACTTTAAGAAAGTCTTTTGATTCCTAGGTGGTTCTGTTATGTTAACAGTTATATTCGATACAGGTCTACTCATGGATGGTGGCCAATTCCTAGGTTATTGATTAAAGTTCCTAGGTTTTGGTTTGTTACCATTAGTAGTGTTTGGTAATCTAGCAGATTGTTGCACACTAGGTTTGGTATTCAAGGCTTTGTCTTTCTGAAGTTGTGCCTTTTTCTTAGCTTCCTCTAGGTAGTAGTTATGAACCATGTCATTTGAGCCTACAAATTCCCTAGGTGACTGAAATGACACATGCTTTGGGCTATTCCTAGAAGGGCCAGGTGCATTCACATCATAAGGCTTAGCAAAAGACGATTTCCTAACTTGAGGCCAAGAATGTGGAGTGACTGGTTTTGTCAAATCATGCGACACACCAACTTGGGAGGCAATCCTATGTCTTGGCAATTGGGATCGTTCAGATTTATACGCAGTTGGTTGTCTTACCACTGGTTGATTTCTGATTGGTTGCAAAGGCGGTTTCCCCAAGATTGATTATTTTTCAAAATTAGTGTCCACACCCTTTCCTTTGTTCTTCTCAATGAGTTTCTTTAACTCACTTATGGCAATGTTCTTGTCTTGCAATTGAGCTTTCAAATCTTGTATTTCAAAATATTGTTCACGTTCTTTCAGAAATACATTTGACGCTTTTTCTTTGCAAACTGTGTCATTTTTCATTTGTTCTTGACATTGTTGTAAAGCAAGTTCAAGAGAAATCGAGTGTTTTTCTAATTTAGCAAAACTTCGTAAAAGCTCATTATAAACTTCTTTACTAACAGTTTTAGTTTGTTTCGAAAGCTTTTGTGCAAGACATTCACATTCTTTCACTTTATGAACATATAAGCATTGCAATTCAGCATGAGCATCTAAATCAGATAACGAATGCAAATAAGAACACATAACATCATTAGACACACATTCTTGCAAAAGTATATCATACATGTTTGAAAATTCTGCTTTATCAGATTCAAGTTCGTCAATTTCTTTTTCAAGGGATTCAACGTACTTTAAATCAGCATGCATTTCTTGCTTAAGTTCATGAACAAATGCGAAACTATCATTCTGTGTCTTTATGGCAAGAGGCATCAAACATGTTTTTATTATCACTTATATATCAAGAGCAGTTGGGGCACAAAAATGATTATGAGAATGCTTTTCCCAAGCTTGATCAACAAGTTCTCTAAAGTGATTTATGTTATTTGTCATTACATTGTATGCTTGTCTACTTTTACTTATTGATTTTGAAACAGGTAAGAAACCGATGTTTTTGAAAATATTTGGTTTAAATTTCACAAAATATTTTCTCCATATTTTCTTCCTTACTTCATTTGCATGTGCCAACTGTTCATGATATTCCTGTGACGCTGGTTTGAAAATTTTATAAAGACTATTTAGCTTTGTGTAGTCATAAGGTCTCACTAAGTCTTTATTCAATTTTGATTAAATTTCTTTTTCAAGAGTCCGAGTCTCTTCCCTATCGGGGACGAGTCTGTTTGCTGGATCAGATTGGTCATATGGGATCTCATACAAATATGGTTTTTAAGATTGAGCCTTTTTGATTCCTTTTGTAAACAATTTCATTAAAAAACTTTAATTGTTTTTCTATTGAAATCATTTTGTCAATGTCTTTTTCTTCCTTAAGTTTCAAATCCGTTATTACCTTTGTTTTTTCTTTGACAAGACCTTCGTAATGTGACTTTGTTAGAAGACTTTGTTTGACTAACTCATCGTGTTTCTCTTTGACAACTAAAATTTCATAGGCTTTAAATTTTAAACCTTATTTTATGTCAATTTCTTTTGACTAATAGTCCCTAGAGTTTTTCATTTAACTTATGTTCAAGTTTTTCATAGTCAAACAGTACTTCATTTAGGGTCTGTACTCTCAACACATCTGTTTTATTTGAAGTGCAATTAAACAACTACCCGCAAAACTAATTAAGACTCCCTAGATTTTCTACAAGTTTTAAGCAAGAATAGATTTGCACTCTTTCAATTCATGAGCAAGTGATGTGTTTTCTTTATTTAATTGATTTTGAATATTTTTATTTTCATCAACACCAAGTTTTAAATTTGTAATTAATTTAGCAAGCGCAGCACGCTCATCTTCAGCATTTTGGTTAGTTTGAATATCATTATCACACATATTCGGTGAATCAGGAGTGACATTAATATTATCCTTTTCCACTAAACATGTGTTACTAGTGGATTCAGGTTGCTCAGAATGCTGTCTCATATTGGCAAACACATTATATTCAGCATCGTTTTGTACCTATTCTAATGGCTTAGTATTAGTTTCTGAGTCTGCAGTAGGAACCTCTTGGATCTTTGCCATAAAACTGTAATATGCTTCCAATTCTTGTTCATCAATCTCTTCATCCGTGTCCTCTAGCCAATCAGCTTGCTCTGCTTGTAATGGAACACCTTTCTCAACTTGTTTGCACAACAACATCTTTTCCTTGTGATACGTTGAGTCTTTTACCTTTTTTGGTTTCTTGCATTCCTTAGCAAAATGACCAAATTCCTTGTAATTGAAACACTGTATCCCAGTCTGCTACACTACCTGACTGCCTACAGTCTCCCTAGCCCCAACAACTGTCATTGTCCTCTGATTCCTAAACTGTCCAGTCTGATTGTCATTTTTGTACCTTGGAGTAGTATCCACATTCTTGTTTCTGGAGTTTGAAGAAGTTCTGAGGTTGTTGTTAGTCAGTTTGTAGATCTTTTTGAAGTACTTTGCAATGAGTGCCAATTTTTTTTGCATATCCTTATCTCTCTGAGCTTGTTCTAGATCACTATCTTCTTCAGAAGCTGACTCAGATGGAGGTGTGATTGGTTTGGCTGTCTCTTTGCCTTTGAATTTGGTAGATGCATTAGATCTGGTGGAAGATGATTGTTTGGATGGTGGTGCATATGATTTGTGAGATTTTGGTGCTTGATAATAAGGATCAGGATATTGTTGAGCAGCAGCAACAAGTGCTAATGGATTTGCATTCTTGGCTATTCTCTCAGCACGAATTCTATTAACTTCCTTTTGATACTGTTTCAGAACGTCAAAGAGCTTGTGATATGAAACTGTGTCTAAATCATGATGTTGCTTTACAATTGTCACAAATCTTGACTATTCTGGTTGAAGTTGTTGAAGAAACTGAACATTGACTTGCATCGTAGCAACTGTCAAATTGTTTCTTATCATTTCATTCATCATCTTGTAAAATTTGGAGTAGTATGACTCCATTGACTCTCCATCATGAGAAGTGAATTTTCCAAACTCCCAAAACAAATTGGTCTTGACATTTTGAATGTTAAGAGATTCACCCTGTTGTAGCCTTTTAATAGCTATCCACATGTCATGAGCTGTCTTGCAAGCATCAACAGTTAAGTAAATTTCATCTCCAATTCCAGTTAGTAGCAAATGGATTGCTTCCTTTTCTGATTCATAATGAGTTTTGTTTTCAGGAGACATAGTCAAGAGTGTCTCAACTGCTGTTTGTTCTGGAACTGCTGGAGAATTCTCTGTTGCAGGTATAGCTGGGATTGTGACAGTAGTAAGTTGGTATGGACCTTCCAAAATGCATTTCCTCAAGGCATCACCATTTGGTCTTGTATCAATGTATCTTAAGAAAGATGATTGCCATTGAGCATATCTTCTCATTGCAAGCATTGGTGGACGATCCCTTGAACCGGCTGCCATGATGTTGTTATGCATTTAATTGTCGATTGTAGAAGATGTGATTGGAGTAGTCATGATGAATGATTTGTTAAATTATGAAGTGAAAATGATTTGTAGGATCTTAAGTAAGTAAAGTGATTGTTGTTGTGGATTGAATTGAATTAACATTCACGGGATTTTACAAGTCTTTGACTTAAACCGAGAAAAGAATAGAATCTTTCACCGGATTTTATAAAATCAAGAAGAAACCGTGAAACAATGATGAATTATTGTTAAAATCGTTGTTGTTGTAGAAGTACTTAAGCTTTTGTTGAATAATAATAAGTTTAAACGACGAACGGTGCACAAACTTTCAACTTAAAATGAGTAATGGTTGATTAAAACTCAAATAAGGACTAACGGTGCAATTACGATTCACTTTGAAGGACAATTGGGCTAAATTAAAGGTATTTAGGACTAACGATGTAAAATTGTTTAAACATTGAGGGTTAATGAACAAAGAAAGGATGAGTGGTGAATTTGTCATAGAGTCCAGGGACTAAAATTGCAAAATTCCACTTTTAATTAATAAAAAAGACATTTCCCTCCCAACAGTAGTCTTTCGTCTTCATGCAAATTTATAAAAATGGAATGATTGTATTTTAGTTCTTGCGAGTTTGTACCGTTATCATCGGTGAAATGTAAATACACCACGTTGATCGAAAAAGGATCACGATCACAATTGTATAGGTTAGAAGTCCCGTAATGAACCGTCACTCGAAACCAAAAAACCTAAAATTACTTAAAAACGTGTATAGTTTGATTCTGTTGAGTTGATAATTCGGTTCATGAAAGCGATGTGCTAATTCGATGGTCAAAGAAATATGCAAATCCGGTTGATAAGTAGTGATGCGTATCCGCTTGAATAATGAAATGTTAATCCAGTGGTCCTTGTAAATGCTAATCCGGTTGACAAATAGTTGTTGCGTATCTGGTGCGTTCAACAATGATGCGTATCCGATGGATGAAAGAAATGATGCGTATCCGGTTGAAGAAAGAAATGTGTATCCGGTCGTCAAAGAGTTGCTGCGTATCCGGTGCCTTCAACAATGATGCGTATCCGGTGCCTTCAAAGATTGTACTAACGTCCTTGTGTCCTTTCTTTTGTCTTCTTCAGAAACAAAAAAACTGACTTACAAGGAAGCTAAAAAGATGGATCTTGGTCTCTTTGTCATCAAACCATGGACCACAAGAAGAACACAAACAAACCCAGAATTTAAGCTCTCGAAATAAGCAGTGTTACAAGTTATAAGCCACAAAACTAAGACACCAAATAAGCTTTAAAGAACAGCAAACAAACTACGAAAAGAACAACCCAATAAAGTTATAGTAAGCTGCTATTTTCCAAATAAGCCACAAAATTTAAGCAACAAATAAGCTCGAGAAAATAAGATCGTTTTAAGCCAAGCTAAAAAAAACTACAAACTCATAAAACGGTAAAATAGAGACGATAATGTTGTTTTTCTTTGGCAAACCAAAAGTGCACCTTATTGGTAAACAAAACAAAGCTAACACATATTTTGTAGACACTGTTAATAAGCCCAACGGTGATATTATGGACAGTAAGCCCAAATGAAATATGAAAAGAAAAAAAACTGTTGTTGAAACAGTAGACACAAGTTGGAGTTTTTTTGTTAAGAACACTTTTTTTAAGTTCGATTGTTACACATCAAGAGACAAAAATAAATAAAGAAAGAAAAAATAAGCTAAACTGAATAAGCTCTACGACCACAAACAAACACTAGACCCACATGTGGCTCGGATACCAAATGTTGGAACCAAGATCACTTTCACTTCACCATTAAAACAAGAAATAAAGATGAGAAGAATGATAAGAAAAATTTAGAGAGAGGATAGAGAGAGAAAGTAGAGAGAGGAAAATGAGATGGTTAATTTTACATGAAATGTGTGTGTTATAAATGAGACCAACACCCTCTCCACACTTGGAGAGGGGTATTTATACCACTTCTTAGGCCGACCTTGTAAGGCTTGTTGGGTTGTGGTTTAATATCTTGGGTCGGGCTCGGGATTACAATGGACCTTAGTCCAGAACTAGTACAAGATTAGATTACGTTCACGAGCCCGTTTACCCTTCTAACCTATTACAACATACATGAGATAAAGATCGAGATTAATAATATAATTTGAGGCTAACAACATGAGAGCGTTACTTCAGATGTAAGCGCATCATCAAAGACTATAGTTGGGAATTCAGTTTCAACGGATCTGAGGTCGTAAACGTCTTCATCATATCAGATCTTACCATACGTAGCAGTTTCCCAGTTATACACCTTACCACGCCTATGAGATTTTTCTTCCTCAAGCCTGATGTATTCTTCCATAGTTATGTTAAGGTCATACATATTTACCTGTAATAAATTTGCTAGGAAAGAAAACTGTCAAATAGCTTAATACGTTGTATTCAGTATTGATGATAGAGTCGAACACGCTGTATTGGTTTAGAAAAAATTTATACGCCGTATCCAATGAATTGAATACGCCGTATTGAGTATTCGACTCAGAAAGTTACAGTAGACTGCAACAATGCAGAAAACCACACAAACACACAATATGCAAAAATATACAATGCAGAAATCAAACACATAAAACAAACACTCAAATATGCAAATTAATCTAAACTAAACTAAAACACTAATAAATAAGAATTAAATAAATTCACTCCTCGGCAACGGCGCCAAAAACTTGATGTGTCGTTGTGAGTAGGTATTTTATGTATCAAGTTTTACTATTTAGTTTATGCCGACTATACCTAAAAACAACACTTTAACGGGCAGTGTACCCGATCAGATGTAGCTTCGTTGGTAAGTAGGGTGTCGATCACTAAGAGCGAGAGCGTTAATTCCTAATTCTATCAGTATTTTAGTTATCTAAGTTAAACCTAAAACTAATGCAAAAAAGGGGGGTTCTGAGAGACTGGCACGAGTTTTGGGTTTCCTAAACTACTTTGATGACAATTAACACACACAAGTTGATAAACAGAAGATAAAGAAGCTGTCAAGCCTAATGTAAGGAAAACATACCAACCATGATTAATCTAATTAAAACGCAGGTTTGTGCATTTAGTGCAATGACTGACTTATCTCGAAATGGCATATCATTCCTAGATTTAGGCGGGACTTATTCCTAAAACCTATACACGTTAATTCTGTCATAATTAAACGCATCTGCATAAAGCATCCTTATGTTGATTATAATTCATCTTAGAAGGCAATAATGGTGATCTTATTGGATTCTAGCTCATCGAGACTTTATTAACTTACTGCTTACGGTATTTTACATAAGTGGTAGTTCACTATCCAAACTAAGCCAAGGGAATTAGAACGTTATTTGTTAGAATCATTCTAGGTTACCTACTAGTCTAACTTGTTCACTAGACCAAAGGCACTATCCGATATCTAGTTAAGCTACAGGCGATATCCTTAGACACGGATTTAACAGGACTTTATTTGTGATCCCATTAATTCCACCTATATAAATTACTATATGAGAACTATCCGATATCTAGTTAAGCTACGGGCGATATCCTTAGACACGGAATGAACGCATATTAAAGCACATAAACGAGTATCATGTGATGAACCTAATCAACAATTAACGATAAATTAAGCAATCGAGATATAAACAAAGCAAACATTAAATCTTCATAATCATGGCTAATACCTAAAGGTATTAGCCAATAACCATTGTGATAAATACAAACATAATAATCGAATCAAACAAGGTAAACTAACCAAGTTAGGCGAATGATACTAAAGATCGAACGATTATCAAGAATATATGAATTACAAGGGTTTCCCTATGGATTGAAGCATGTTGTTGAACCTTTTTGGCTTCTTTTGTCTTCTGAAAATCGACCTTGGTGGTTAAAAGCATATCCTAAATCGTATTTAGGATTTGGTATTTATAGACTCTGAAAATTGGTCGATACGGCGTATTGAAACTCAATACGGCGTATCGGGGTTACTTGGCGTGGGCTCCACGAATAAAATATTCCAGAATTTTCTTGAGCTGTTTTGGATACGACGTATTCGACTTCCTGGATACGGCGTATTGAGCTCCTCTGGTTCGGTGTATTGGACTTCTTGGGTACGACGTATTGAGCTCCTCCAGTACGGTGTATTGGGGTTCTTGGATACGGAGTAAAGGCTGAAAGTGTCCTTTTCTTGATATTTGACCAAAGTATAATATACGGCGTATATACTGATGTGCATACGACGTATTCTTCAAAGTCAGGCAATGGTCTTGAGTTTTTCAAAGTCTTTAGATACGGTGTATTCCTCCAGAATGATACGGTGTATTGATGTCAGAATCAGTCGACTTTCTCAAACTCTACATTTATGCTTCAAAACACGTCATTTTCTCCGTCTTTTGCCAAATGCTCAATAATTACTGCAAATCTCAAATATAAACGATTAAGTAACAATTCTTTGCAATAATTACACAAAATGGGTTATATACATGGGATGAATGATGCTATAAAAGTGACGTTTGATGGCTTATTGTAATTTCCAGCTTAATCTCAGCTTATTTGTATCAGCTTATTGTACTGCTTATTGGCTTATGTTATGTAATGAAAGAAGATGTTTGATGCTGGAGCTTAAGGGTTTAATAAGCTAGATCGAATTTGATTATTTGCTTTAGCTTATTAAACCGGTGGTTTTATTCGTATCGGTTTCATCAATCGGGTTCTAATCTTCTTCATTTTTTAATCCGTAGTAAAAAGTAGATTAATTTGTAGTTTTATGCTTATTAGATTATTTGTTGCTTATTTGGTGATTAATATGCTTAGTGAGTAGATCTTATATATGTTTGTTAAGTGATCAATTATTTAGTGAATTAAGTGTGATTATAAAAGTGGAAATATTGATTAGTGATTTTTATATTACTTAGATTAGTGTTTTGGTTATTCGAGCGGCCAATAGCCGTTAGAATAATTAGGCATTAATTTAGTAATCGATCTCTTGATAAAAATTGTTTTCAATAAAAACCAACGTTGTGAGAAAATGATTTATTAGAAAGAAATTGGTTCGTCGATAAGAGCTTAATTAATTTTTAATTCACACTTGAGGATCTAAACATTTTACTTAGCAAGCATATCTTTTTATATATATCTCTTCGTCTAATTGCTTATCTTATTTTTATTTAGTATAATCTAGTTTATTGTTATTATATAGTTTAAAATCAAAATTAAAAATTAAAAGATAATCAAGCATTTAAAGTTTCAAACATAAACGTGGTTTTCAATTCAATTCTCGTTGGGATTACGACACTCGAAAGATTGATCATTGTTTGTCCTCAAGCAATTTTTGATTCTAACGGGAATATTATTATCGATACGTTTTCGACGAATCAATAAACACATGCATGTTTTCAATGGAGAATAAGTTAGTATATTGTAGCTTGAATGTTATTAATGCGTTAATATGTGGTATGCGAAAATTCGATGAATACCCTTGTCTTTATGCGTGTTTTCTTTTATTTTATGACATGTTAGACCTTGTTGTACTAAAAAAAATTTCCCTGTCACTATGAATCAAATTGGACAGCCAAAGTTTAGTGGGAGGTTCACCACTCATAGGCCTACAACTTTATAGTTTACTACAACAGTTGGGGAAGGCTCCTCCTAGGAGTTATCGGGCTCTAAAGTTATCTAAAAACAGAAAACTACTTGCTGATATTAAGACTTTTAAGGGTTCTACTTGCTTTAGTCAAGGTCTAAAAGCGAGTGAGAGTCCTATATTTTGGTTGTGGTTTGACTCTTAGTTGACCTCTCGGGTTTTTCATGAACCCGGACATATGAATTCATCGAATATAATTTGATTATATGTTTATGTAATTGTTGTTTCATTTATTTTGCTCTTTTATCTTATTGCAACTCGTATAAAATTGCAAAAACCAAAATTTGAAAGTTAAAGGACTTAATTATATTTAAATATATCACATGTCTTGCACTATTTAAAACACAATGTGTTAGGTTTATATAGTAATTTTCACCCGGGACGAACGTGCAAGTACATTTATTTATATTTATAAGAACTTTTTGACAAAGTTTTAACATGTTTTTATTAATCACTACAACACTTGGTTTTGACCAAGGTAGTGTAGGGTTTGATTATCCTTTAATGGTTTCCCATGACAAGACGAATTGCTTTGCACTATCTTGTTAATGATTGAATTACTTGAGTTGCAAAACTCTTGAGGATGTCATTCTAGGGTTTGTATAATCTTTAATATTATTATGTGAACATGTAACTAGATTGTTTTAATAAAACGATTATGGTGTAGTCCTTAATTTTATATCCACTTGATGCATATAAAATAAAATGGGGGTTTTGACACATAAAAAATAAAACAATGAGAAAAAAATGTATTTTTTTAAACTTGTGATACGAATATGTATTCATGCTTTTTCTTGTACTTTTTGGCACAATTATTCATTTATTTATCAATATCTGTATTCGTTTATTTATTTAAGTTTTCCCATCTAATTGTAAGATCACATGCAATTGCCTTTTACTTGTGGTGAGACGTAGGTGAAAATTGCAAAGCCAAAGGTGTTTATCCAATATGCTGCGTGGCACTAGGTAGATGATTATACACACATTCTCAAATTGAATGACTTCATCAAGATAAGCAAATGAGATCATTGACCCCGAGGTAAAAGTGGGACTAAACATGCTCACATGACACCAATTGTTTGACACTAGATGTTGAGTCCCATAATGATATAAGAATTGCACATTACAAACATAAATCCTAAATATTAAATCCTAACCGTAAAACATAAACCCACAAAAAAGTTGAAAAAGTTCATTGAAAGTATATGGTGTGCGATATCAAATTAACGGTAATTTTATGTTTGTCGTGATAATATCGTTAGTTTCGTCTAACGAACAACGGTTTGTAAGATATTTAATTCTTAATAGAGAAAATTGAAAAAATGGTCCCTGTGGTTTGGTCAAATTGCAGATTTGATTCGTCGAATTTCAAAAGTGCAAAAAACGTCCGTATTTTGAAAGTTTGGTTTCACTTTTGGTCCTTAGTCGAATTGAAATGACTAAAATACCCCTCTGCAACCACAAGGATCGTTAGTTTCGTCTAACGAACAACGGTTTGTAAGATATTTAATTCTCTATTTCTATTATTATTATTATTTATTTATTTTATTTTTTTAATTATTTATTTATTTTTATTTTAATTTAATTTTTAATTTTTTTTAATTTTTAATTTTTTTAATACTATTATTAACACAAACATATAAAAACGTAACGTAACATATGAATCGGTTCGGTTAGTTCGTTTAATTTTTTTTATTTTTTTTAAATATTTTTCTTTTATTTTTTTTAAATTTTACTATTACTATTACTATTATTAACACAAATATATTAAAACGTAACGTAACATATGAATCAATTTTATTATCCTTTACTTGGTAGTCAGAACCGAAAACCGAATTTATATAAATATATATATTTTTAAATATCTCTGTAATTATTTTTTTTAAATTTCGGTTTTCGGTTCGGTTTTCTGGTTGGCCCCAAAAAAATTTCGGTTTTCGTTTCGGTTCGGTTGAATTCTAGTTCGGTTCGGTTTTCGGGTTGTCCCAAACAAAAAATTAACCGAACTAACCGAACTGACTTAGCCGAACAACCCGATAACCGAACCGATCAACACCCCATTCTACTTTTTAGTTAAGTAGTAATAATAACCGAACCGAACCAATTCATATGTTACGTTACGTTTTTATATATTTGTGTTAATAATAGTAATAATAATTTTTTTTAAATTAACTGAACTAACCGAATCGATTCATATGTTACGTTATGTTTTTATATATTTGTGTTAATAATAGTAATAATAAAAAAACATTAAAATATAAATTAACCCAACTAACCGAACCGATTCATATGTTACGTTACGTTTTATATATTTGTGTTAATAATAGTAATAATAAAAAAAATTAATAAAAAAATTTTAAAATTGAAAAAAAACAAAAAAAAATTAATAAAAAATAAATAAATAAAATAGAGACTGGCCTACCTTTGAAGATGCATTGTGTGTGTTTAATACGAAAATGGAGACTGGCCTTTTGAGTAATCCAAGTGAGATCGCTGCCCCCAAACTCATAAAGCAATTGACAGATATATATTTCACAAAGGTTCCTAAAACTGCAGAATCCACTTTTGTCTTATCTCCTCGACAAATAGCTTTGTGGGAATCTCAAATAGAGGATCACACTTCTGAATGGCTTAGGGTGGTTCTGATTTTTGGTTTGGGATAGACTATGAACGGTAAGACTTACCGTTGTGTGTTATGCTATCGATTAGGTGTTCCTTTATTTTCTGTTTCAAAACCGTGCTCAGCTTGCTCCAGGGTCTTTACGGGGGATATTTATAGAGACCATGATGTATCATGTGCCGGTAATATTGGTATTAAAGATCGCCATAATGTTGTGCGTGATATCCTTGTTGACATCTGTTTTCGTTCGGGGATTTTGGCCGGTAAAGAAGTTGATATCGAGCTTGGTGGAGGGCGTGACAAACCCCTACGTCTGGCAAATATGTTACTCTCCTCATGGGACAGAGGGCTTGATGTTTGTGTGGATTTGACAGCGTCCTCGCCCTTGACGCAAACTGGGCTGGTTGATTTTGTACCCGGTCGTGTGGTGATGGACGTGGCACATCGTAAACGCGTCAAGTATGAGGCAAAATGTGCAGATATTGGGTATGCTTTTCTCCCCTTTTCATTTTCTTTGCTTGGTGAATTAGAAAAGGATGTGATGGCCTTGCTGAAGCGGATTCGAGAGTTCTTCGTGACTCAAGATATTGGGGCTCGGGCTACTATTCATATTTTTAATAGGATTAGCTTTGCTATAGCTAAAGGAGTGGGGGCTCAAATAGTATCTCGGCTCCCCACTAACTTTTTGTAAATATCTTATTTTCTAATAATAATAATAATAATAATAATAATAGAAAGAGAGAATTGCAAAAATGATCCTTGTGGTTTTGGCCAAATTGCAGAGGGGTATTTTAGTTATTTCAATTTGACCAAGGACCAAAACTGGAACCAAACCATCAAAATACGAACGTTTTTTGCACTTTCAAAATTCGACGGACTAAATCTGCAATTTGGCCAAACCACAAAGACCATTTTTGCAATTCTCTCTTCTTAATATATACAGGTTAACTACAAAGCGGATGATTTGATCTTTAGTTTATTATTAATCTTTATTGAACCAAAGTCTAATTTATAAAATGCAAGGGTTACCTAGAAATTTTATTTTCACGTATTATTATTAGAGAACTGAGTACAGTTGGTGTAGTGAGGTGGTGTCGTAAGAAAAAGTGATGTCACCTTGGCACTTTTCCCATGACACCAGTTTATCACATGACACTGAAATCCATTTCTCTAGATGGCATCATAAAATTGTAGAGGAATTTTTTCTCATTTATATAATAAAACAATACATTTTACTTACATAAATTTCATTAATAAAAAAAAATTACATAAAATAAACCAAATTTTAGGACTAACGATGTAAACAAAATAAAGATTAACAGCGTCAGAAAAACACTATCAAAGACTAATAATGTCAGCTTATATGACAACAAAATTTAAGGTAAAAAGGTAAATTAAAAACAAAAATACTACTTGCAACTTAAAAGACAAAATAAGCTTTCAGTTATATGTAAAACAAACACAAAACATTTTTTTTATAACTAAACAAACACATACAAACATAAAACACACACACATAAACACAAAACACAAAAAACTAAAATTTAAAAATCTACCACGCTGGCTGGTGACTACAATGCTAAGGCGTATGGCATGAATGAGTGGTACGGGGTCTGGCGTCGTGAGGTCGGCTGGTGCTATGGCTTGAAGCCACGCCACCACCGTACTGAGTCATCTTAGTAAGATTTCGGAATTTGGTTTAACTGCAAAGGTTTTTAATATATTTATAATATGCTTGCTTATGATTCGGTCATTCTGTTGGTTTTGGTTAGGGTCTACGGTTTGTATAAGGAACATGACAAATATAATGATGCCTTTTTAGGTACGTGAACAAAAACAACAGTGATGTCAACGTAAGCTTGAAGCTTAATCGTAAATCAAAACGACGTCGTTTCAATCGCCTAAGGAAGTATCATCTAGTTTCCGCACTTCTATTTTTCGTAAGCATAATTTTTCCAAGTCGCGTATCTTGGCAGGAAAACCAAAACCAGATTGAGGTTACAGCCATGGCGGGTCTTTGGCAACGCTTAAATATTCTAAACCAACTTTCCTCTTCTCCCAACACCTTGGGATGATCGGTATTTAACCCTAAAAATGGTTCTTTGGTCGACTTTCAAAAAAACAACAAACCATGTGTTTCGTTGTTTAACCGTGAATCGAGAACTAGCATCCAGGTAGCATTTAAGGACGTGTGGATACTACATAGAGATCAATTATTTTAGTGATTCTGGAGTTTTATTTCATGGGTTATAAGGAAGAACAAAGTCTTTCATTGCTCCGTTGAATCACTCGATTCGTTACAAGAGGTTAGTAACGTTTAATTATTTATGTTAATCTATGTGCATAATAAGAGATCATTTTGGGACATTCTTCCGCTGCAACTCATGTTATTATATGTAATAATTGATGTTAAATCCTAACAGTGCCATCACGAGCCATCGTATTTTGTCTAGGTTACATAATATACATAAAATTGATGTTAAACGTGTGTTTTTCGTATGTTTTTTGTATGTTTTTGTCTCTTGTTTTCTTGACTTATTTTTATATTACATGCGTTTAATTGAATTCCATGATAAACACATGCATGTTTTCAATGGAGAATAAGTTAGTATATTGTAGCTTGAATGTTATTAATGCGTTAATATGTAGTACGCAAAAATTTGATGAATACCCTAGTCTTTATGCATGTTTTCTTTTATTTTATGACATGTTTAACCTTGTTGTGCTAATTTTTTTCCCTATCACTATGAATCGAATTGGACAGCCAAAGTTTTGTGGGAGGTTCACCACTCATAGGCCTACAACTTTATAGTTTACTACAACAGTTTGGGAAGACTCCTCCTAGGAGTTTTCGGGCTCTAAAGTCATCTAAAAACAGAAAACTACTTGCTGATATTAAGACTTTTGGTTGTGGTTTGACTCTTAGTTGACCTCTCAAGTTTTTCATGAACCTGGGCATATGAATCCATCGAATATAATTTGA
>BQNB010080640.1:0-24084 GCA_026074375.1 Tanacetum coccineum
CTCATCTAATTTAGTTTTTGGATTTTGTAAAATAGGTTGAAAATCACCATTGGTAATAACATGCCAAAGATCTAGATCTTTTGATTTAACATATGTCTTGAACTTATTTTTCCAATAAATAAAACTATCACTTTCAAAAAGTGGTGGTATTTGCATGGATTGCCCTTCTAGATATTTGTCGGAATCCATAGATTGATCCAAGCTTTAAAATACAATATATTTTAAAAATCTTGAGTGACTTTGGCTCCTGATACCAATTGTAGGAAACTAGAAGAGGGGGTTGAATAGTTTAGCGGTTAATTATCCGTTTTAAATCTTTGCTTATAAAATGGTTTGATTCGAGTTGTATGTCAATCAATCAACAATATGAATGACAAGTAAACTATCTAATGTAATGAACTAAATAAACAATAACAATATAAAGAGATAAGGAAAGAAACGATCAAACCAAGACACCAAGATTTATAGTGGTTCGGCTACGAAGCACCTCTTCGCCCTACTCCACTCCCCGAGTACTCCACTCGAGATTTCACTATGTCAACAAGCTCCCTTTAGGCGGAGAAAACCGTTTACACGTCGCTTACTTTCTTTTCCGACACTAAGCTAGATGTCGAGTCCTAATCTTAGCTAGAACCAATCTAAGACTTCACTAAGTCTTTATACACTCACAAGATATATACTCTTGGATTGACACACAATCCAATTTACACAAATACACAATTTACACTATTGGATCTACACACAATCCAATTTACACAACACCACAAAGAAAATATAATGAAGATTTGTGATCTTGAGGAGGAGGAAAGAGATCACTTGATAACAATTCGTTTCTAGATGAATACGATTGTTCTTCTCTTGCACTTGATTAGAAGAAGGGAGGAAGAGGGAATTAATCACTTGAAACAAGATCAAGATATGTTAGTGATCAAGATATGTGTTTTAGAAAGAAAGAAAGAAGAGAGAAAAGTAGATCTGAGAAAATTCGTGGCAAGAGGTTGTGTTTTTCAGATGGGGTGGCCCAGTATTTATAGAAGACAAAAATAGCCGTTACTCTGCTGGCGGTCCCGGCGGTCCCTAATATGTTAGGGGGCCGCCCGTAGAGTACGCTCCTCTTTTTGTCTTTTAGTGGGGAAGGTGTTATCTGTTTTGGAACCTTCCATTTTGGGGGGAAAAATCTTCCATTTGAGGGGGTGGGGGGAACTGATTTCAATTTGATTAATTTAATAAAACATTCTTTTATAAGATAATTAATTTTGTGTTTATATTTTAGTAAACAACACTTGTTGTAGTTAAAAATGAATGGTTTAGGACAAAAAGTTATTTTCTTGATCACTAATCAATGTTTAATGATTTGTTTACCATACCTTAAGTGATTAATCTTCGAAATTGGAATTTTACGAATAGTAATTTTATAACGATTAATTTTTAATCGTAAACGTTTTCACATTGTTGTTATTATCAAAACATCGAGAGGTCAAAAAAATATAAATAACGTTTTTAGACATTATTTGTATATAACAATCTCTTTTTTTTTTATGATTGGCAAAACATAAACTCTTTTGTATTAAATTGAAAGTTTATAAATTATTAATGAGTAATAAATTCGTATATCTCCCCCTTTTTGTCGAATCCAAAAAGGTTGATCGTCGAGTTGTAGTAGAGAGAAAGAAATCAACGATTAAAGACTCCCCCTTGATGTAAGCTCCCCTTGTTCGGGGCACCAAGGGATCGATCTTGAACGATAGATTGTTTGCTCACGGAAGTCATCATATCAATGATTGTAGTTCTACAAAGGAAAAAGGTAATTATAAGAAAATAAATAATAATAATAGTAACAATCACTTAGAAGTTATGTCGACATCTTCACTTCCATTTTCCTCCCATCATGTCTTGAGATTTGTCAAGCAATTGACCTTAACCCGTCTCGAAGAGCTCTCGGTGTTGAGTTGGAAGAGTTATGGTTACAGCTAGAAAGTGGTGTTTAAAGTCATGGCTTTCATGAGAGGGTTTTGAGGGACGCTAGAGACAATGTTATTAGACGACGAGGAAGAAGTTTTGAGGTGGAGAGGAAATATGGAATGATAAGATTCGTCATCATTTTTTATGCGTGGAATCATTCAATGATGGAGATGATGATGGATGATTTAAGTGGAGGATGAGGAGCAAGCATTTTGGCTCAAAGGTTTTTTCTTGCTCCACCCCCGCCCACTCGCTCATGTCTTTCGCTCGCTTGAGGAGCGAGCGGAATCATGGCTCGATCATGTGAGAGATAACGATCAAAAGCTAGCTCAGGAGAGAAGGACACTACATGTTTGAATAACCTAGTCAAGAGCATACCATATGGTAAGACTTCCTTAGGTTTGAATCGAGTCTTTTCCATTCTTTGAGTAATTAAAAATGCTAAGGTTATAAGGAAAGATGTCTCAATGAAAAAGAGCAAGTGACAAATGACAGCTGAGACACGATCCTATGTCCACCTTGACAAATTGTGTTTTCACAAATAATCTCAACCCATGGTTTCATATGATTTTTGAAATATCTCGGTTAAAAATATCATTTCCACCACATAAATGGGGGTTTTCTTGTTTTTGGTACGAGTCTCTTGACTTTGACGTAGAATTTGAATAAGAGACTTAATGACTCTTGGAGATGGGGGTTTGGTTTTATAGAGACCTCTACTTGGAACACTGACTGACAAATGGTCAAGAGACTACATTTCGGTGACAGAAGCATGGCCTTTTGAAAGGGATTTTTAGATTTGACACTGAATTCCTCAAGGTGAGGGAAAAAGGACTTATTTTGAATGATAAAATTGAAAATGAAATTGGACCCTCAGGATTGTAAAGCAAAAGTGATTTGACAGTAAGAACTCAAGAACAAAGGAGGTATATATTTGTTTCGTTAATATCTAACAAACAATCCAAACCCGATATAACTCAAACTTAGCTCGAATATACTCAATATTTTCAAAGTTATGGACTACAAACAACCCTCCCCTCATGAAAAGTATTGTTTTTACAAGTTTGGCCATTGTATTTTAGTAAGGGTTGATTAAATTCAATTTGATATTTAAGGGTATGTAGATTTTGTGTCTTTTGAAGATCAAGACTGGTGAGCACAGAGGCATTGTTACTAGAAAGATATAAGCAAAGATCATATTTTTAATCGCTTTTTACATGTATGATGTTTTTGAGTTTGTAGCCTAGCGGTGCCTATCTTCAACAATGTGCAGTAAACAGATTAACTCGACTTAGAATATAGATCCTAAAGAGTACCCAAACGTCTTTTAATTTGATTTTGCCTCATCCAAACAAGTCGAAAAATACATATGAATTATTAGCTCGAAATTGTTTATGAGAACATTATGCATGCGAGTTTGAAACATTATTAGGTAGTATTGACAATGCATAACAACAATTTTATTGTGTTCCGTAAACGTGAGTGATTTGAAATAAAATTAGGTTTTGGTTCAAAATCAATTTTTTCGTTTATTATTTACTAATGTATGCAAATCCTATGTCTACGGGAAGCATATTAGTTATACATTGTATCCAAGTACTCTTAATTGCACAAAGTTGAAAAAAAAATTGAAAATCCCCAATTTTAATTTTTGGTGTTCATCATGAACCCTAGACTCAAATTGAAAGAAAATAGATGAAATGACTTATAATTGATGATCTTTGTGATATTAGGAATGATTATTAGTGTTGATTTGATCTTCAATTGAATTTTTAATGGTTGATTTTGAGTTTTGGTGTTTTGTTCGAGTTCAGTCATGCAGCGGTAAGGGGTGTTTTGGTTTTTTCATTTTTGAAATTTTTGTGGTTAAGTGTCCCAGTTTTGGTGCCTTGCTTAAGGCGGTCCCCGATTTACCCGACGGCCCAAATATAATAAGGGGGCCGCCTATATGGGGGCCGCCTTCAGGCAATGATTTTGAACTTAATTTTGACGAAGATTTTGCGAAGAGAAGTGACATTCTAATTTGCATTTCGCGAATTAAACATGTTTAAAGTACTTCGAATGAAGCATTTAAGTTGTCACGACACATAATGGAACACGGACTAGAAATGAGACAGAAGAAATAGAAAGCGACACAATATGATAAGTGGAATGTGTTTCCAATCATTCCTAAACCAAGACAAGATAGTTAAACGATTCACGTTAAGGGGTTAGTAAAATATCAGGCTGATGTTGTCGGCGAACTAACTCTTTTTTCGATTGATATATGTCCTTTCTGGACATTATCAAGAAGGAAAGTGTGACGTATTTCGATGAGTTTTTGGTACGAGAATGTTGCAACAACCGGGTTTTTTCTAAGGTCAATTAATCGCGCCTTTTGTTAGTCGCACATGAGTGGTACACGTCGATCGAGTCGTATGTCGTAGTCGATGAGAGCTTGTTTCATCCATAGTTCTTGTTGACATGCCTTTCCGGCGCTTACGTATTCGGCTTCGGTAGTGGATATAGCAAGAGCGGTTTGTTTCTTCGAGAACCAAGATGTCAAACAACATCCCATGAACGTACAAATACCGCTAGTGCTCTTTCGGTCCACATAATCTCTCGCATGATCAGAGTCGGCATATACTATGGTTTCTATGCCGGTCCTCTTAAGATACCATAATCCTAAGTGCGTAGTGCCTTTAATATATCGGAAGATACTCTTAACCGCTTCAAGGTAAGAGGTTTTGGGAGCCTCTTTAAAGCGGGCACAAAAGGCAGTACACTAAACAGAATCGGTGCCTACTTGCCGTTAGGTATAATATAGACTACCATCATGCCTCGATACTGGTACTATCTACCGACTCCATTCTTTATATTATCCGTGATTTAGCTCGGAGGACATGGGAGTTTGTTCATTGGTTTAGATTCTTCTAGACCAAATTTCTTAAGCATTTCTTTAATATACTTAGATTGATTAAAAAATATACCGTCTTCCATTTGTTTAATTTGTAATCCAAGGAAGAAGTTAAGTTCACCCATCATGCTCATCTCGAACTCGTCATGCATGATTTTGGCAAATTCATCACACATGTCTTGACATATCGGAACCGAATACTAATTCATCGACATAAATTTGAACAATGATGAGATTTGAAACTTTTCATCTTTAGTAAAAAGAGTGTTATCTGCCATTCCCATTTTATAATCGTGTTTAAATAAGAATAAGCTTATAATCTATCATCAAGCTTTGGGTGCTTGTTTAAGATACATATAAAGCATTCTTTAATTTATAAACATGATCTGGATTTTGAAAATCAATGAATCCTTGAGTTGTGCCACCGTAAACCTCCTCATTGATAAAACCGTTCAGGAAAGCTCTTTACATCCATATTGGAATAATTTAAAATCTAAGACGCAAGCAAGTCTCATAATATCCTAATAGATTCAAGTCAGCAAACCGGGGCATAAGTTTCACCATAATCGATGCCCCTTGTTGGTTTACCTTGAGCTAACTAACCTAGCCTTATTTCGAGAGAACAATACCGTTTCTCGTCTAACTTATACCTAAACACCCATTATTCCTATAATATGTCATATTCTTAGAATTGTGGAACTAACTCCCAACGTCGTTAGCAATGAATTGATTTAATTCTATCTTCTTGCATGGCGTACAATACCAACTTCTTATCTCTGAACGCTTCATTTCACATTTCTTAGGTTCATATTTGATATATAATAAAAGAAGTTACTTTGGTTTTAGGAGGCATATACCTAAAGGGTTTGTTGGTTAAGGTTTCCTATAACATTTTCTAAGGGAATGTGGGTGTCCTAGAATCCTTAAATTGACTATTTTGTCAATCTCTAATGTTTTCAACCCTCAACAACTTTTTCTAGGTTTTTCTTTCGATTTCCCAATACTTCTTCTCATCTCAAGCCATCATCCACCCAGGGTGACTGTCTTAGAGGGTGGAGGAGTTTCATTGAATGTCACGTTGAGTGATTCTTGATTTTTCTATTGTTGTTTAATTAAAATGATATAGCTTTATTGGTTTTGTGAGTATCCTAAAAAGACACCTTCGTAACTTTGGGTCAAACTTGGTAAAGGGTATCTTTGGTGTATCAAATGACAGCACTTGCTTCCAAACAACCCTAAAAATAGTCAAGAGTATGTTTTCCTACCTCTCCATGATTTCAAAAGGTGTTTTATCTATGGATGGCTCTAATAGAATTCGCGTTGAGAATGAATGTTGAAGTATCTACGGTTTTATCAACACCAAAACATTAATGGTATCGAGTGCCCGTTCAACAACATGGTTTCTACTACTCATATCCTGAAGATTTCCTATTTTATCCTTTTAACCACGGCCAATATGAGTTGAGAGTTGCGTGGAGCCAAAGTTATGAGTAAAAACATTGGCAATTTAAAACTCTCCAAATTGCACTTCGTTATCAAATTCTCTACCATGGTCGGTTCTTATTGACACTATTTTACATCCTAATTGGTTTTGGATTTTCTTACTAAATATTTCGAATTGATCGATAAAGCTTCGTATTTATTTTAAGAATTCTAGTCACAAGTATACCTCGAGTAGTCAACAATGATGACTAAGGAGTACGGTTTCCACCGAAGTCAGTACGGCGGGAAGGGACCAAAAATATTCCATGTGGAGCTTCTAAGCATGCTAGTCCGATGAGTACTATGTTCTTAGCTTTGTGACAAACTTGAGCATGTTTGCAATTTTACAAGCCATCACAAAAGTGTTGATCAAACATAAGCCTTAGTTAAGTTTCTAACTAATTCTTTAGAAGCTAACGATTAATGAGAAGCATATGTTTGTCGTGACCCAATCTCCTATGTCCACACATGTGTATTTCCATCATCCGTAGCAGACATATTTTATTCTTTGCTTATTTTCCAATTTCATCACATACAAGTCCTTTCTTCCTAATACTTCTACCATGACTTTACCGACCTTAGTGATTTCACTATCATTGTTCAGAAAAAATTACTCTACTTTTTTATCACATAATTGTCCTATATTTGCAAGTTATATCCTAAATTAACATCATGTTATACAATATCTATTTAGAGAGAGTCATTAGAAAAAGTACCTTTGCCAGTTTATGAAGTTACCGCGAAGTTTACTACAAAAATGGTAGTTACCACCATTGTAGCCTTGTAAGTGGAGAAGAGCTTTTCGTTGCCCCGATGATCCCAAGGTTTATTAGGCGACATGTGCTTGGAGCATCCACTATCCTTGATACATTCGCCGGGCTCCAAGTCGACTCCAAGGCATATCTATTTATATAAGACAATAACTCAAACATTTGGTCCCCAATGTCTCATGGGTCCGATGGGTTTGGTACCTTATTACAGTATTTTTTTTACATTTGTTGTCCGTTTTCGATCTATTTCGACCGTTTTCGTCCATTTTCAAAATTTCGACCACTTTCGACCGATCTCCACCGTTTTCGATCGATTTTGACCGATTTTGACTACTTTCGACCGATTTCGATCGTTTTCCACTATTTTCGACTGATTTCCACCGTTTTTGACCGATTTTGATCGATTTCGTACCCGTTTTAGTAGGACTGAGTTCGACATTTTGACCAATTTTTTTTCGAACCGTTTTCCCGAGGCCGGATTTCCCCCCAACGTTTATCGAAACCATGTTTTGTTGACCGTTTTCGACCGTTTTCGGCCGATTTCTACCGTTTTCAACCGATTTGACCGTTTTCTACCGATTTCCACCTTTTTCGACCGATTTTGACTGTTTTAGACCGATTTTGACCGTTTTTGACCGTTTCGCCGATTTTGGATCGTGTTTGTTGACTGTGAATTTGACTCTCTTCGACGTTTTCCCCGACGATTTTGATCGTTTTCCACCGTTTTGATCGTTTTCAACCGATTTCCACCAATTTTGTTTGTTTTCGACCGATTTTGTTTGTTTTCGACCGATTTCAATCGTTTTCGACCGTTCTAGACTGATTTCGATCGTTTTTGACCGATTTCGACTGTTTTCGACCAATTTCCACCGTTTTTGACCGATTTTGATCGATTTTAGTCGAAAGTACTTGATATCTAATTTCGAAAACGGTCAAAATCGGTCGAATACAGTTGAAATTAGTCAAAATCGGTCGAAAACAATCAAAAACGGTAAAAATCGATCGAAGACGTACGAAAACGGTCAAAATTGGTCAAAATTGGTCAAACGGTCGAAATCTATCGATATCGGTCAAAAATGGTCGAAAACAGACGAAGAGGGTCAAAAACGGACGAAATCGGTCGAATCGTCAAAAAAAAAAAAAAAAAAAAAAAAAAAAAACAAAAAAAAAAAAAAAAAAAAAAAAATGAAAAAAAAAAAAAAAAAAATAAAAAAAAAAAAGAAAGAAATCGGTCAAAAATTGTCAAAAACGGTAAAAATCGGTCGAAGACGTACAAAATCGGTCGAAAACAGTCGAAATCGGTCAAAAACTGTCGAAATCGGTGGAAATCAGTCAAAACGATGGAAATCGGTCAAAAACGGTATGAATCGGTCGAAAAAGGACGAAATTGGTCGAAAACGATCGTAATCGGTCAAAATCTGTCGAAATGAGTCAAAATCGGTCGAAATTAGTCGAAATCGGTCAGAAACTGTCAAAAACGGTAAAAATCAGTCGAAGACGTATGAAAACGGTCGAAATTGGTAGGAAACAGTCGAAAACGACCAAAATCTGTCGAAATCGGTCAAAAACTGTCAAAGTCGATGGAAATCGGTCAAAAACAGTGAAAATCGGTCAAAATCGGTCAAAAACGGTCAAAATCGAACGAAAACAGTCAGAAACGGACGAAATCGGTCAAAAACGGTCGGAATCGATCGAAAACGGTCAGAATCAGTGAAATCGGTCGAAATCAGTCAAAATAGGTCAAAAACTGTCGAAAACGGAAAAAATCGGTCAAAGACGTACGAAAACGGCCGAAATCTGTCGAAATCGGTCAAAAACAATAGAAATCGGTCGAAAACGGACGAAAACGGTCAAAAACGGACGAAAACTGTCGAAATCGGTCAAAAACGGTAGAAATCGGTCGAAAACGTATAAAAACGGATGAAAAATGCTATACCTAACAAGACCCATCTA
Organism: Tanacetum coccineum; assembly: GCA_026074375.1. Classification (NCBI taxonomy): domain Eukaryota; kingdom Viridiplantae; phylum Streptophyta; class Magnoliopsida; order Asterales; family Asteraceae; genus Tanacetum; species Tanacetum coccineum. The sequence continues at coordinate 9,064 of BQNB010080640.1, forward strand.
TAAATATTAAGGGAGACCCAACTAGACCCATCCCTTAAAAATATTTACCCAACTAGACCCATCTATAATATTGAGGGAAAAATGCTAGACCCATCTATAAATTTAAGAGAGACCCATCTAGACACCATCCCTTAAAAATATTTAACCAACTAGACCCATCTAGACCCATGGGTCTAAAATTGCCACCTCTATTGCTTCCTACCCTTTTTATTATAACATCTTTTTTATTTTACCCCAACTCTATATATATATATATATATATATATATATATATATATATATATACATACATACATACATACATACTATTAGCCTTAATTATATTAAGTCAAACAAGAATGTTTATTACGTCATATAATGTCAAACTAGGTCTTTGTATTGTAATAGGCTTATCCGGGTTCAACGGGCTTGGATGTAATCTAATATTTCCGTGTTTCGGGCTCAAAGACCCAATATATGCCAAGCCGACCCAAAGTAGAAAGCACCCAAACTCCTACTATTGCAAGGTGTATAAAAACAAACCCTCTCCATGCTTGAGAGGGTTTGTTTATATACCCCTTTCCAACTAGAAGGAGTATGGCTTTCTACATGGTCAGGCCTCGGCATATCTTGGGCTTTGAGCCCGAAACACGACAATATTAGATTTACAATCCAAGCCCGTGAACCCGACCTAGCCTATTTACAATACAAGACCTAGTTTATTGACTTTAAACAGACGATTAACATTCTGTTTTGACTTAATATAAATTAAGGCAATAGTAAGATGTATGTATGGTATCTATGTATAGTATGTATATATATATATATATATAAATAAATATATATATATTATATATATAAAATATATATAATATATATAGTGAAGGGTACAAAAAAAAAAAAAAAAAGAATTTATAATAAATAAGGTAGGAAGTCAATAAGGTGGCAATTTTAGACCCATGGGTCCTAGTGGGTCTAGTTGGTTAAAATAATTTTAAGGATGGAGTTCAGATGGGACTCTCTAAATTTATAGATGGGTCTAGCATTTTCTCTAATATGTATAGATGGGTCTAGTTGGGTAAATATAATTCAGGGATGGTCAGATGGAGTCTCCCTTTAAATTTATAGATGGGTCTTGTATGTATAGCATTTTTCATACTTTTATACGTTTTCAGACCGATTTTCAAACCGTATTCGTACCGATTTCGACAGTTTTTCGTCCGTTTTCGACCGTTTATTCGTCCGTTTCCGACCGATTCTATTGTTGTTGACCGATTTCGACAGCTTTCGGCCGTTTTTCGTACGTTCTTCGACCGATTTTTTACCGTATTTCGACAGTTTATGACTGATTAAACCGATATCCTGTTTCTGATCGTTTTCGAACGATTCCGACCGTTTTGACGGATTTCGTTCCGTGTTCTGACTGTTTCCGTCTGATTTTGACCGTTTTAGACTGATGTGTCGATTTTCACTGATTTTGACCGATTTCCATCGACTTTGACCAGTTTTTTGACGCGATTTTGAACCAGATATCCGTCGTTATTTAAAAAAACAACTGTTTCCCCCTACCAATTTTTTATCGTACCGTTTATCATAACGTCTTCGAGCAGAATTTTTTCCCGTGTTTTGACAGTATTCTGACGATTTCGACTAATTTCTACGAATTTTGAACTCATTTGACCAAAATTTTTTGACCGATACGATCGTTTCGACCAATATCGTCCTTTTCCCGACCGATCATAACCGTTTTGACTCGATTTCCACCGTTTTGACTTGCTTTCCAACCGATTTCGACAGTTTTTTTTGAACCGATTTCGACTTGTTTCACCGATTATTGTACTTTCTCTTCTTTCGTCTCTTTCTCTATCTCTTTTCTATCTTCTTATTATCGAAAATTCTTTCTTCGAAAGAAAACCTGATTTTTATCGTTTTTCACAATTTTTTTTTTTTTGGTTTTTTATTTTTTTTTTTTTTTTTTGAACCCATTTTCTATCGAATTCCACCTCCTCCCTCCGACCGAGTTTCGTAGATTCCTTTTTGGACTCCTTTCGTGTCTGATTTCGACCATTTTAGGCCGATATCGATAGATTTCGGAATCTAACCCGATTTTGACTCAATTTTTGAACCGTTTTGCGTACTCTTCGAGTCGATTTTTAATTTATTAAATTTTTTTTTTTTTTTATTTTTTATTATTTTTATTTTTTTTTTTTTTTATTTATTTTTTTTATATATTTTTTATTTTTTTTTATTTTGTTTTTTTTTTTATTTTTTTGTTTTTTTATTTTTTTTTTATTTTTTTTTTTTCTTTTTAATTTTTTTTTTTTATATTAAATTTTTTATTTTAATTTTTTTAATATTTTAAAATATTTTTTTATTTTTTATTTTTTTTATTTTTATTTATTTTTAATTTACCTATTTTTTTTTATTATTTATTTTTATTTTTTTCTAATTAAAATTATATATTTTTTTTTTTTTTTTATTTTTTTTTTTATTTTTTTTTTTTTTTATTTTTTATTTTTTTTTTTTTTAATATTATGTTTATTTTTTATTATTAAATATACATTTTTTTTTTTTTTTATTTTTATTTTATATGTTTTATTTTTAGTTATTTTTTTTTTTTTTTTGTTAAAATATTTTTTTTTTTTTTTTATTTTTTTTTTTTTTATTTTTTGTTTTTTTTTATTTAACGTTTTTTTTGATTGTTTTTGTTGTCCACGACCGACTTTTTGTACTAATTAAGACTATTCAACTATATTCACCCGATTTTGACCGTTGTTCGACCAGTTTTTGAAAGTTTAAGGAAACAATAATCAAGTACTTTCGACTAAAATCGATCAAAATCGGTCAAAAACGGTCGAAATCGGTCGAAAACAGTCGAAATCGGTCAAAAACGATCGAAATAATCAGTCTAGAACGGTCGAAAACGATTGAAATCGGTCAAAAACAAACAAAATCGGTCGAAAACAAACAAAATTGGTGGAAATCGGTTGAAAACGATCAAAACGGTGGAAAACGATCAAAATCGATGGAAAACGGTCGAAGAAGGTCAAAATCAGTCGAAAACGATCCAAATCGGCCGAAAACGGTCGAAAACGGTCAAAATCGGTCAAAATCAGTCGAAAACGGTCGAAATTGATGTAAATCGGTCAAAAACGATCAAATTGGTTGAAAACAATAGAAATCGGCCAAAAACGGTCGAAAACGGTCAAAATCGGTCGAAAACGTTGGAAATCGGCCGAAAACGGTCGAAATTGGTCAAAATCGATCGAAATCAGTCTAAAACGGTCGAAATCGATCAATAATCTCAATAAACAGGTGGAGACTCAGTCGAAAAATAGTGGAAAACAAACGAATCGGTCAAAGTAGTCAAAACTGTCAAAATCGAACGATAAACGTGAAATGCCGGTCGAAAGTGGTCGAAAATTTTTGAAAATGGACGAAAACGGTCGAAATAGAGCGCAAAAACGGACAACAAATGTGAATAAAAAAATATAGAATAAAGGTACATAAAGAAACCACCATCGACCCATGAGACATTGGTGACCAAATTTTGAGTTATGTCTTATATAGAATAGATATGCCGGCTTAGGGAAGTCGACTTAGCCCGGCGAATGTAATCAAGGATCTGGATGCTCCAACACAAGACGGCAATCGAACGCTCTTTCTCCACTTACAAGGCATCCAATGGTGGTAACACCTTTTTGGTAGTACTCTTCGCGTGTAACAGTCATGGCAAAGTACTTATTTTCAAAATGACTCCTCAAAATAGATAATGTATAACATGTATTGAAAAATTTAAGGATTTAACTTGTCAAATAAGTACAAAATATGTAAAATAAATGTAGAGTAATATTTTCTGAACATGATTAGTGAAATCACTAAGGGACGGATAAAGTCATAGTGTAAAGTATTAGGGAAGAAAGGCCTTGTATGTGATGAAGATTAGAAATAAGCCAAAAGATAAAATATTCTTGCAACGATGATGAAAACTCCCACATTGTGGCATAGGAAGATTTGGGTCAGCAAAATAAGCATCTCATTCAATCGTATATCTTCTAAAGAAAAAGTTAGAAACTTACCTAAGCTTATGTTCTAATCAACACATATTGTGATGCTTGAGGTAAAATTGGCAAACAATCTCACGTTAGTTCACAAAGCTTAAGGAACCATAGGTCTCAACGACTAGATCTTAGAACATCTCGACACATGGAACTTTTTGTCACTTCCGTCCAGTGACGGGACTAACGAGGAAACCGCTACACCTTAGTCATCATAGATGACTACTCTAGGTATACTTGGACTAGATTTCTTAAGAATAAAACCGAAGCTTTCGATCAATTTGAAATATTTAGTAAGAAAATCCAAAACCAATTAGGATGTCTAATAGTGTCAATAAGAACCGACCATGGTAGAGAATTTGATAACGAAGTGCAATTTGAATAGTTTTGTAATGCCAATGGTATTACTCATAACTTCTCGGCTCCACGCACTCCTCAATCAAATGGCGTGGTTGAAAGGAAAAATAAGGACACTTCATGAAATGAGTAGAACCATGTGAACGTGTCATTGCTAACCATAAAAGTTTTGGTGTATAACCGTAGATACTTCAACATACATTACTCCAACCTAATCTAATTAGAGCCATCGATATAAAAAACACCTTATGAAATCATGAGAGGTAGGAAACCTACTCTTGACTATTTTTAGGGTGTTTTGAAGCAAGTGCTTTTCAGTTTTTTAAACACCAAAGACTACCTTACTCAATTTTTACCCAAAGTCAATATACGAAAGGTGTCTTTTAGATACTCACAAAAAAAAAAAACACTAAAGCCTAATATCAATTCTTAATAAAACACACTAGTAAAATCAAAGAATCACTCAACGTGACATTCAATGAAACTCCTCCACCCTCTAAGACATCACCCTTGGTGGATGATGACTTAGATGAAGAAGAAGCTATTAGGGAAATCGAAAAGAAAAACCTAGAAAATGTTGTTGAGGATGAAACATTAGAGATTGACGAAATAGTCAATATTAAGGAATCTAGGAACCATCCTTTAGAAAATGTTAAGGAACCTATAAACCAACAAACCCTTAGGTATCAACAAAAACCAAAGTAACTTCTTTTATTATAATTCAACTATAGAACCTAAGAATGTGAATGAAGCCTTAGGAGATAGAAAGTTAGATAGTCGCCATGCAAGAAGACTTAAAAATCAATTCATTGCTACGACGTTTGGGAGTTAGTTCCACAATCTAAAATATACAATTATAGAACTAAGTGGGTGTTTAGGAATAAGTTAACAGAACGGTAATTGTTTCACGAAATAAGGCTAGGTTTATGTGCTCAAGGCTACAACCAACAAGAGGGCATCGATTAAGGTGAAACTAATGCCCGGTTTGCAAAACTTGAATCTATTAGGGATATTATTAGCCTATGCTGCGTCTTAGATTTAAATTATTCAAATGGATGTAAAAAGAGAATTCCTCAGAACGGTTTTATCAATGAGATGTAAACGTGGCACAACCACCAGGATTCAATTGATTTGAAAAACCAGATCATGTTTATAAATTAAAGAAAGCTTTATAAGAGCATAAAGACAAGCACTCCAAAGCTTGGTATGATATGATTTAAAAGCTTTTCTTAATAACACGAATATAAAATGGGAAAATGGCAGAATACACTCTTTTTAAACTAAGAAGAAAAGTTCAAATCTCATCATTGTTCATAAATATGTCCGATGACAATTAATTCGGTTCGACTTGTTCAGACATGTGTGATGAAAATATGCCAAAAACATGTATGGACAGTTCCGAGAAGAGCATGATGGTTGAACTTAACTTCTTCCTTGTATTCACAAATTAAACAAATGGAAGACGGTAATATTCTTTAATCAATCAAGTAAATTAAAGAAATTATAAGAAATTTTGTCTAGAAGAATCCAAAACCAATGAAAACTACCCATGTCCTCCGACACTAAACTCACGAAAGATAAAGAGTGTGAGTCGGTAGGAAAGACGAAGAGTGTGAGTCAGTAGATAGTACCAAGTATCGAGGCATGATAGGTAGTTTATTATACCTAATGGCAAGTAGGCCCGGTATCATGTTTAGTGTCTGCCTTTGTGCCCGCTCCCAGGAGGCTCCCAAAACCTCTCACCTTGAAGTGGTTAAACGTATCTTCTGATACATTAAAGGAACTACGCACTTAGGATCATGGTATCCTAAGGGGACTGGCATAGAAACTGTAGTATATGCCGACTCTGATCATGCGGGAGATTATGTGGATTGAAAGAGAACTAGCGGTATTTGTACGTTCGTGGGATGTTGTTTGACATCTTGGTTCTCGAAGAAACAAACCGCTCTTGCTATATCCACTACCGAAGCCGAATACGTAAGCGCCGAAAAGGCATGTCAACAAGCACTATGGATGAAACAAGCTCTTATTGACTATGACGTACGACTCGACGACGTCCTGATCATGTGTGACAATAAAGGCGCGATTGACCTTAGCAAAAACCCGATGCAACATTCTTGAACCAAACACATCGAAATTCATCACCACTTTCTTCGTGATAATGTCCAGAAAGGACATATCTCAATCAAAAAAGTGTCATCTGTCGACAACATCGCCGACATTCTTATGAAACCCCTTAAACGTGAATCGTTTAACTATCTACGTCTTGGTTTGGGAATGATGAAACACATTCCATAAATCGTATTAATCCGCTTCTCCTTCTTTTGTCTCAATTCTAGTCCGCGTTTCATTCCGTGTCGTGACAACTTGAATACTTCATCTGAAGTACTTTAAGCATTTTTAATTTGCGAAATGCAAATTAAAATGTCACTCCCATTCGTAAAATTTTCGTCAAAAACTGAGTCCAAAACCCTTCACTGAAGGCGGCCCTCATACCATAGGCGGTCGCCAAATATATTTGGGACTGCCAGACCTTATGGGACCACCAACAGCAGACTCCTATTTTTTTTTACTTAATCAAAATTCTCAATTCACAAAACCAAACACACCCTTTACCTGCTGCAAGTGACGAAAACGAACAAAGACACCCAAAAACTCAAAATAAACCACTAAAATTATAATTGAAGATCAAATCAACACATATAATCATTCACAATATCTTAAAGATCATCAATTGTAAGTCATTTCATCTATTTTCTTTCAATTTGAGTCTAGGGTTCATGATGAACACTAAAATTGAAATTGGGGATTTTTTATTTTTCTTTTAATTTTGTACAATTAAGACTACTAGGATACAATGTATAACTAATATGCTTCCCGTAGATAGAGGATTTGCATACATTAGTGAATTTGTTGAAAAATTAATTTCGAACCAAAACCTTAATTTTATTTTCAAAATTACTCACGTTAGGAACATAATGAAATTATGGTTATGCATTGTCAATATAACTTAAAAACGTTTTCTAACACATGCATAATGATCTCATGAACAAATTTCAAGATACATAATTCATATGTATTTTTTCGACTTGTTTGGATGAGCAAAATTAAATTAAGGAGCGTTTGGGTTAACTCTTAGGATTTTATCTCTATGTCGAGTTAATCGTTACTCCACATTTGTTACATTTAGGCACGAACTCAAAATATCAACACATATGTAAGATATTAAAGTATGATTTGATTGTTTTATTTTAGGTAACAATGCCTCTAATTACCTCGCTAGATCATCAAAAGACCCAAAACTACATTCCACGCATATCAAGTAAATTTAATCAACCCTTAAGAAACACAATTGCAAATCTTGAAAAACGGTACTTTCATGAGGGTAGGGTTGTGAGTCAAAACTTTGAAAACATGAGTCATATCCGTGCTAAGTTTGAATCAATTGACTTTGATTGTTTGTTAAACCTAAACGAACAAATTGTTCCTTGTTTTGTTCTCAAGTTCTATAGTCAACTAACTTTTGATTATAACTCCACGGGTCATTTTTTGGTCAACTTTGTTATACAAAGTAAGTCTTTCACTCTCACTCTTAAGGAATTTGGTCAAATCTTAAAGATACCATTCAAAGGTCATGCATCACATACCGACATGTGGTCACTCGACTACTTATCAATAAGTGTTCCGAGTAAAGGTTGTTATAAGACCACTCCTCCGTCTCCAAGTGTCGTCAAGTCCTTCATTTAAATTCCTAGACAAGTTCAAGTCACTGGTACTAAAAACAAGAAAACCATTGTCGTCGACAAAAAAGAAATCTTAACTCGCTAAATTCAACCTCATATGAAACCATGGGTTGATATCATTCGTGAAAATGCCATTTGTCTAGGAGGTGATAAGGATCATGTCTCCGCTTATCTTTGTCATATGCTTTATTGCATTTAAACCTTCACTCAATACAATTTAGCATTCTTCATTCTCAAAAGAATGGAAAAGACTCGAAACAAACCTAAGGAACTCTTACCTTATGGAATACTTTTCACTAGATTGTTCAAACATGTTGTGTCCTTTTTTTAGAGCTAGTGTAACACCCCCAAAATGGGCCATAGCGGAATATGATGTTTCAGGGGTATTACTTCATAGATCAATAGCACAAGATATGAGAACGACCATTATAAGGATCGTTTAAAACTGATACATTGAATTTTATAAATGGTTCGATACAAAAAGCTCATGGGCTTAACTTGTTTATCTTGTAAAAATAAAGATTTCACAACATAACAATATTCCAAAATGTAATGCATGCAAATCTTTATGATAATGTGACTTCAAATGACGACCAGCCAATGTATCCGTGACTTGTACCTTATTGACCTGAGAAAACATGTTTAAATTGTCAACAATAATGTTGATGAATTTATAGGTTTATAAAGTTAATGAAGTGGATAGCAAGATTTCCCTGTAATAAAGTTACAAATACAATATCACAAAAATGTATTATGAAATGCACTAAGCTCATGACACCAAAGCTAAACAATGTATGTATATCTAATACATATAAATGACTTTGCCCAATGTGGATGTTCAACCCGTAACATCCATGAATCCAAATGGTATACGTTCGTCGTTTCCGGCCAACCGGTAAACTAGCAAGCGCTACTTGCCCGAACGGGGATGTTAATCCTAAATAGATCTATTCATAACATTCGCGCTCACATAATGCAATTAACAATTACATCTATGCAATTAACAGTTCATGATGGTGGGCATAGTGGGTTATAGCTACTTAGGCAAACTCGCAATATTTGAATTTAAAATGTACTTGCATCCAAGTTGTAAAACAAACATGATCTCATCCCCGAGATTTGATAAATGATTGAAAAAGTATAAAAGTTGGGACTATAAACTCACATCAAGTAATGATAACGGAATAGCAAGGTAGTGGCACGAAAAACGATGCAAAAGGCTTTAACCGCAACCTATGAGTAAATAATACATACTCACTAAACGAAAGAATTATAAAATAAACACTTGCAATCTCGTCCCTAGTGTGTGCTTGAAGTATATTTGAATTAATGATATTTGAAAAATAGTTTCTCATTTTAAAATAGTCAACTTTATCGGGTCAACGCGGCTAAAATACAAGTATATAAATTACGACTTCGGACTTTTAAGAAACTAGGTTGTATATACTTTAAATTATTAGTTTAGGTCGGCCCTTGGTTTAGTCTTTAAGTACGTGAATTAATTAGACGAAACATCGACATTTACTTTTTGAGTTAAACTTATATATTACTACGTTTTATCATGAGGTGCCATAGAGTTTTACAATTAAATTCCAAGTTCGTTAGTTGACAATATGGAAAAGTAAAAACATATTTGTAAGCTCAGCTGGGTAGACTATGATTTTTGTTAAATGAGCTTTGTCTAAATTGGTCGTTTAATGTGTTAAAAATTTGGCTAAACATGCGTGGGTCACAAGGCTGTTTTAACACTTGGAAAAATATAGAGTATTTTCAGCGGACGCTGAGTGCGTGGCCCGAGTTATGAAAGCAGTTTGTGGGTTCGTTACCTAGCTTTAGAGCAAATTAAAAGTACCCTAGTATTCTATGGCCTACTGGCTAGTATTTATCTTTTATAAGTTTTTCATGACAAGGTCACTAATCGGTTCAAAAATGGGTCGAAAGATAGGTGTACTCGTGGCAGTCATGACCACTTGCACACCAAGTGTTCGTGGTAATGCCCATGCACACACGAATTTTCTGCCATCTTCTGGTTCCCTTTCGTGAGTTTTAATACGGAACAAACACTCGTTATACACTTTTGGACCATATTAAACCCTATACCTCGTCTTTAAACTAGGAGTTTTTGTTCTCGACCTAAAAAAACTAATCATTCGCGTGAGCTAGTTGTCAAAAAAATGGACCAGTTGGTTGTTTTATATAAAAGGCACAATGACGTCTTACACGCTGACTTTGAGGACTTTATAAACTTTCTATATACCTTGACGAAATTGGTGATTCCAGGGGGCAAAACAAACCCTCTACATGCCCTTTATACAAGTACTAACTAAGATTCGATTTTATCTTTACTTCTAGGGGTCGAAAAAGTGTACTCAAACCTGTTAGTGTGGGATGCGTTTATACTAGGTACATATACGATTTCTTTTTACTCATGCACATTAGGAGATAGTATAAAGGGGTTTTGCACACGATTGCATAACAACATATGGCCAAGTGTTTCTACAAATTATAACTTAACAATCATGGCCCTTTGTTATTGCTTGTTCGCAATTAGCCAAGGCACAAAGAGGGTGCATGACTTGTATATTACTGTGACATTGCGAAAAGAGGTAAAAGGACTCATTATTCTTTTGATTTTTAAACCTAGATGTTTTCAAGCATTACTAAGGACGAATACGTGCAATCTAAATAAAGGAAAAAAGGAGAGTGCGAACTCACAGCAATGCAAAGAGGATATGCACCGAACTCAACCTAACAAAAAGAAAAGAAACCCTAAACTTGCTATAAAACCAACTCGACCCCTTTTTGATAGGCTTTGTACTAAAAACAATCCAAAAGAAGCACAAGGCCTCTGACACAAGAATTGCCACGCTGGAAATCCGTGTGCTCACAATCTCATCCAAGGGTCACAATTGAGTATCCAATGATTGAAATGATTTAAGGGCAGAGATCAAATCAGAGGGGAGCGTCTTTAAGGACCTAGAAGTTTCTTCCTACTCCTATAAATAGGAGGACTCTCTCACTCACAATGGAGGATCTTATCTAGCTTAATTTTTAAGAGTAGCTTAATTTACTTGTAGCTTGTAATTTTTAGCTTTGTTCTTTAAAATTTAATGTAATCTCTTTTCAAGTAATGTAATCAGCTTTTAGTCTTAATTAAATTTAGTTTTCTCTTATAACTTGTTGAATTCAGTGATACTTTTCATTTAGCAACTTATGTTTAAATTGATTATAAGCTTATCATAAGCTCTCTAAGCTACTTTTGTTAGTTTACAAACAATAGTTAACTACAAAAAGTCTTAACTAAGCTTAATAATTCACAAATCCTCCCTTAAAAGTACCTCAGCTTGTTATTAGAAGGGAAGTCAGTAATGGAAGGGCTTCCAGGACCCCACCAGCTTATCCTAGGATAAGATGGAGCATGTTGATAGCTCATAAGAGTATTTTGATAAGCCTTGTTTAGAGCAAAGGCTTTTGTAAGTTATCAAATCCTTTTTATAGCTTAATTTTGAATCATAGCTTTCAATGCTTATTGGCTTTCTTAAATGTAGTATGAGAATAGCTTATAACTGCTTGTTATTATTCATTTGAGCTTATTGTGTTAAGGTTTTTTAGTTTAAAGTCTTAGTTTTCATAATTTTGCTATAAAATAGTTGAAAAACCAAAAATAGTAGCATAATTCACTAGCTTATTGTTCTGGCTTATTTGTTTATTAAAAGTTGTTGATTAAGTCTGTTTATAGCTTATTATTATCTGGTATTTGAAGTTTGTTATCTGAATCTCAATCTTATAAGCTTAAAATGACTTTTAAGAAAATAAGGGGGTGTTTGGGACAAGCAGTGCTAACTTGAGTTAGGACTGCTTGAGTCCATTTGGTATCTTAGATTCATTTTAAACTTCATTTTTAGGTATTAAAAGTTAGGATTCTAGGTTATTTGTTAGGCTTGATCAAGTTTTCATAGGTTTTCTCGTTGTTATTTTGAATCTGTGATCATTAAGTCAGTTCTAGTAGAATTTCTAGCTTAAGTCTTTTGTAGTTATTGTTATTGCTCAAATTGCTTTAGTTTTAGTGCTATAAAGATGTTTAAATCAAGTCATTAGGTCTGCTCTTATTGGATTTGAGTTTTGGTTAAAAAGGATGTCAACTGCATCAGTAGCAAAAATAGGCAAACAACCACTTTTAAGCTCAATTATCAGAGGGTAAAATTAGTTTTTAGGACTTGATTTTTAGTTTACAAGTAGTCTGTAGGTTAATAATAATATGTTTGAACTTATTTTTAAATGGTTGGCTTATTTTGATATATGTTTTTTAGCTGCAATTCAGCAGTTTGTCTTTTCATAATAAAAAGTTCACTCAGTATATGCTGAGTAAACAAGCAGTTTTGAAGCAACTTATACATTAAGCATTTTAAGTTCAAAATACTTTTTAAAAGTGGTTTTATGTAGCTTTTTGGCCAAGGCTTAAGATAATATAAGCTAGAATGTCATAAAGATCTGTTTGCTTATAGAAAATTAAGCCTAAAGTTGCCCTTAAGGCCTGTTTTTGTTATGCAGATTATAATAAGTGCTATAATTGAAATTTCACATTATGGCTTGGTGCTTTTTATAGTTCATTTCTAGCTTAGAGTATTAGTAGGTTAGTTTTGAGTTTAGATGATAGCTTATTCGTATCCAGCTTTAGCCTTTATACCCGTTTTATTAGCTATCAATTTAATAAAAGTTTAATTAAGCTTTCTGTCTGTTTAAAAAGCTGTTTTCAGCTTAAATTTTGATTTTAAAAAAAATGGTTTTCATTAAAGTTGTTAGTTTTTTTAAGTTTTATAACTTTGCTTTTCAAAGTTTTTGCAAAAAAATAAAAAAAAAAGGGAAGAGGGGAAATTGTGGGTGAGTAGGACTCGAACCCACAACCTCAACCCTCCTCAACCTTTATAACACAACACCACACACAACTAACCACTGTGTCCTTGGGACTTTTACGTCCTAAGGTGCATTTAGAATCCTTTTACCCTTTTTTTAAGTTTTAGTTATAATAAGCACTTTGAGTGCTTATTTGATTTTTCCCGGTTTATTTAGTTTAGCTCTTTAGGATTTGATATTTTTCCTGCATCCTGCTTATCATAAGCTACTTTTAGAAAATTTTTAGGATTTTTAGCTTAAAGTTTTATATTTTTCGTGAATTAATTTTGTTAAAAACTTTTAAAAAATCATAAAAAATAGAAAAATAATTTTCTTTTTATAAAATTTTCTTTTATCATATTTTAGGCTTAAGATTGAAATTTACTTTCGTAGGGTTAATATTTTGAAAGTTCGTTTTTTAAAGAACGGGATTTCGTCCCCGTTCATGTTTTCTTCATTTTTTTAAGATTTAAACACCCTCGGTTTAGAATTTCCTTAGCATTTTCTTTTAAATAATCAATTAGGATTAGGAAAAGTTTAGAAAATCATTTAGGATTTAATTTTAGTGTGCTTGCTTATTTGTCATGTTTTATTGAATTCCCGTTATTATTTTTTCGTAGTTAATTTTAATCATGCCTTTATTTGCTCACTATTAGGATTTTAGAAAATAATCATCTTCGAACCAATTCAAGTCATTGTCCAAATAACAAACGGGGTCCTCAAATTTCATAAATCTTTGGGAAAAACGACTCGGAATCACTTACCGGCTTACGTAGTATATTTTTTGTGTAGATTTTTAACTTTAAATCTTTGCTCCTCAAGATTTTATAAATCTCTTTAATACTTATATTAATATGTATATAAAACTATAACAAATCCAAGAGTCGAACTCAGAACAGCAATGCAACAAAGAGATGTGGGCACCGAACTCAACCTAACAAAAAGAAAAGAAACCCTAAACTTGCTATAAAACCAACTCGAGCCCTTTTTGATAGGCCAAACGTCCAACCAGCTTTGTCCCCCACTCGTGCACTTGGAACAACCCTCAAGACACCTCTAGCTTCCTTATACTTCGACCAAAAAGAAGCCCACGAGTGACGAATTTATGATTATGGTTTTTTTTAGGGTTTATGATTTTATGTGTGTTGGGTATTGGGAGGGAGTATACTTGTTGTGTTTGATGGAGCACAAGGCTGTGTGAGAACTAGACGTGGGTTTGCTTTGGTGCAAACAAGAATGAAAACCATCCTATTTATACATATTATTAGGTAAAGTTTACTAGTCAAAGGAGGTGATCACAAGAGTTTATAAATGCAATTTGGGTAAACAGTTTGGTACAGGATCAAAAAGATGGTTATTGTGGGTTTCTTAGAGGCAAAACCAAGATTATAGCAACCTACATAATCACGAGTATGTATGGGTTTTTAAAGAAGAGGGTTATGGGCTTTTATCCAATTGTTTTTAGAAGTTATAGGGGTCTTGAATTTTTCCTTGTGTTTATCTGATACTATCCCAACGTGATTGTATGTTTATGTAGGAGTAAAATTGTCGACACTAGGCTAGTTTGTAAGAGTATACAGATTTTATTTTAAGGTGTATCTAGTTTCCTAATTTGTTGAAGTTAAAAGGTTAATGTAGTTTGTTTACATAAGTTTTTATTGTGATCGATTTGAATGAACGCGACTATGTAATTTTCTTGGCGCGAAAATAAATCAATTGACGAGCATGGAAGGATCGAGTAAGGCCTCATTAGTTTTAGGTTACGTTTTCTAGCTAATCACGAACTTTTGGTGTCCACACGATTTAACGAAGGCTATTTAAACGAAAGTAAACACGTAAAAATGATTTAACTAGCAAGAAAATAGAATTTTTGAAGTTGTAATAGGACCTGAAAATACGGGGTGTTATATATAAGGCCTTCACTAGTAAGAAACACACACACATTTCATTTCTTAAGGTGAAACAACACTCTTTTCTCTCTTTGTTTTGCT
>BQNB010080641.1:0-29874 GCA_026074375.1 Tanacetum coccineum
TTACCCAATTATATGTACTTGTTGCGCTTCACTAAACAGGAGTGTAGATATTATTGGTAGCGCTATTTGAGGTCGACCAACCTCTCATTCCACTGTTTCAGAATTGCATAATATTTATATATCGGGGCAGTCGTACATTTGTTCTTTGACAATATATTTATTGCGTGTGCATTTTACTTGGACTTTGTACTTTAATATTAACCAAGTGGCTTTGAACATTTCTACTTTCTAATTTTTGACATATCTCTTTATTATGGAATTGTGTGTAAATTTATCCGATACAAGTCTTGTATGGGCGGGACTTGTATGGGGTAAATTTATATGACTCTGGCTATAATGTACTCTTTTATAAAATATTTTGGGGATTTGTTTATTATCATAGAAGTGTAGGTGAATCTATTTTATTACAAGTCTTATATGGGTGGGACTTGTAATAGAATGGATTTACAAGACTCTTGCCATGAGGACTTACTTATAGATGGGTTTTTACCACATTTTTATAAACCCGTGTACTCATCAACTATTTTCATAGTTGACCTATTTTTCTCATGCATTTCAGGTGATCGTTAGTAAGTTTCTTTTGAAGGCAATTACATTGTGGAGTCTCACCGTGTCATCTATTTTAAATCTTTTAATATCAAGATGAAGCTTATGTGAAGTCGAAACTTACGTTTTAAAGCCAATGTTCGGCTATGACAAGTATTGTAATAAAGTTTTTTTTGTTTAATTAATAAATGGTGTTGTGCTATTACCATGTGCATGTGCCTTGTGTTGTCACACTCTGTGTTTCCGCTTTAGTGGGGTGTTACAAATTATGGGTTATGGTGATCTTTAATAGAGAAATATATTGATCACCAGTGTTTATTTCGTTGAGGGCTTGAGGAACAACCTGTTCTCAATTTTGACACCATAAATGACCTTGCTAAGAACGATCTCATCATCGGTCTTCCAAAATTCAAATATCATAAAGAACTTCTTTGTCCCTCATGTGAGCAAGGAAAAAGCAAAAAGGCATCTCACCCACCCAAACCTGTTCCAAATTCTAAGCAGAGGTTACACCTTCTTCATATGGATTTGTGTGGCCCAATAAGAGTCGAAAGCATAAACGGTAAGCGGTACGTTCTGGTGATTGTAGACGATTACTCTCGTTACACGTGGGTACACTTTCTCAGCTCAAAAGATGAAGCACCAGAGGAGATTAAAACCTTTCTCAAGAAAATTACAGTCCCACTACAAGCTCCAGTCATTATTGTATGAACCGACAACGGCATAGAATTCAAGAATCAAGTGCTTAAGGAATACTTTGATAGTGTTGGCATCTCTCACCCAACGTCTTCTGTCAGAACACCTCAAAAAATGGGGTCGTGGAACGAAGAAATCGGACGTTAGTGGAGGCTGCTAAAACAATGTTGATTTTATTTCGTGCACCGTTATTCTTATAGGATGGAGCAATTGCTACTGTGTGCTACACTCAAAACCGCTCCATCATTCACCGTCGATTTAACAAAACACCATACGAGCTCATTAATGGCAGAAAACCGGACATCTCATTTCTACATTGGGAAGCTTGGTGCAAAAGGTGATATTGTCGTCTTTATTGGTTATTATGCTACTTCCTGTGCTTACAGAGTTTACAACCGAAGGACAAAGAAAATAATGGAGACAATGAATGTGACATTTAATGAGCTTTTAGCTATGGCTTTTGAACAACGCAGTTCAAAACCCGAGCTTTAAAGCATGACTTTTGGACAAATCAGTTCAGGACTCGATCTTACTTATGCTCCATCAACAATAACAACTCAATAACCAACTGAACGTGAATTGGATTTACTGCTCGAAGCTATGTATGATGATTACATTGGTGGTCAACCGTCAGCTGCTACAAGAACTGCTCCGGATGCTCAAGCACCTCAAGTTCTTCAAACTTCAACGGCATCTACAACAACAGCAGACACTGCACCGACACCGACAAATTCATCCTCTCAAGCTACAAATACCCCAAACACTTCACAGGATGTTGACGAGCTCGAAACACAACAACGACATGTTCAGCAACAAGAAAATCAAGCTCTACTCCTACCCAAAATAGTTGCTGATAATGTTCTGAATGCTATGTTCGATGGAAATACGTTTGTAAATCCATTTGCTCCACCATCCACAAGTGATGCTGAATCATCATCTTTACAATACGTGGATACATCGAACATGCATACGTTTTATCAACCTTACCCTCACGGATATTTATGGACTAAGGATCACCCTTTAAAACAAGTGATAGGAGAACCCTCACGACCAGTTTTGACAAGGAATCAACTCCGAACAGATGGTGACATGTGCATGTATGCATTAGCTGTAAGCACTATGGAACCAAGAAATGTCAAAGAGGCTATGACCGACCCTGCATGGATTGAATCAATGCAAGAAAAGCTTCTCTAGTTCAAAAGCCTTGATGTATGGGTGTTAGTTCTTGCTCCAGATAACATAAAACCCCTTACTTTGAAATGATTATTCAAAAACAAGCATGATGAAGAGAACACGGTCATCCAAAACAAGACTCGTCTGGTTGTGAGAGGGTGCCGTCAAGAGGAAGGAATAGATTTTGAAGAATCCTTTGCTCTAGTTGCTAAGATGGAAGCTATCAGGATATTTTTGTCCTACGCTGCACATAAATCGTTCACTGTATTTCAAATGGACGTGAAAACTGCTTTCTTGCATGGTACGCTAAAAGAAGACGTGTACGTATGTCAACTTGAAGGTTTCATCGATGCTGATCATCCAAGTCATGTCTACAAGTTAAAGAAGACACTATATGGGTTAAAGCAAGCACCAAGGGCAAGGTACGATGAATTGTCAAAGTTTCTCCTACAGAATCACTTCTTCAAAGGCACTACTGATCCAATGCTGTTTATAAGACGCTTCAAAGACGACATCTTAGTGGTACAGGTCTATGTAGATGATATTATCTTTGGTTCTACAAACCCTAGGTATACCCAACTATTTGTTGACCTTATGAAAAGCCGCTTTGAAATGTCGATGATGAGGGAAATTACGTTTTTCCTTAGTTTACATGTTAACCAATCCCCCCGTTACATCTTCATAAACCAGTCCAACTACGTGTTAGAAATCCTTAAAAAATATGGAATGGAAACTTACGACCCCGTTAGAACTCCAATGGAGATCAAAGACAAGCTTGACCTTGACAAGAATGGGGCTCTAGTCTATTCAACAAAATATCATAACATGATTGGTGCCCTAATGTATCTTACGTCAAGCAGACCGGACATTGTACATGCTACTTGTTTATGTGCTCGGTACCAGACTAAGCCAACCGAGAAGCACCTCAAGTAGGTTAAAAGGATCTTTCGTTATATTCGGGGAACCGTTAACATGGGTCTCTGGTATATGAAGGATTCTGGTTTTAAACTAACCGGATTTTCAGATGATGATTATGTGGGATGTAAAGACACCTTCAAGAGCACTTTCGGTGGAACTCAATTCTTAGGCGAAAAGCTTGTGAGCTGGTCCTCGAAAAATTAAGAATGTACGACGTTATCAACCGTGAAAGCAGAATATGTGTCTCTATCCGCTTGTCGTGCCCAAGTCATTTGGATGCGGACATAGTTAATGAATTATAGCTTTCATTTCAACAAGATTCCTATCTATTGTGATTCGAAATTGGCCATAGCTATATCGTGCAACCCAGTCCAACACTCAAGAACCAAACACATCGTTGTCCGCTACCATTTCATAAAGGATCACATAGAAAAGGGTACGTTTGAACTGTATTTTGTCAAGACTGATTACCAATTGGCCGACCTCTTTACCAAAGCCCTTCCAGTGGATAGGTTTATTTATTTGGTTCGTCGCCTTGGTATGCGCAGTTTGTCTCCACAGGAGCTTGAACGTCTTGCAAAAGCACAGTAATTCTTTGTATATATTTATTAGAAAAACAAAATACAAATATATAAAACCAAGAAAAAGAAAATATAAAATAATAAAACCTATAAAAGCAAAATACAAAATTAATTAATTTCAAAAATACCAAAAATAATCTTCTCTGACATGTCTCTCGTAAATCGATAACATTTACGCACCTAGAAATGTTGATTAATATTAACACAGGTGTATAAATGAAGTTCGAGCGAGAGTTTAAAATGTTTTCAAAACATGTCTCTTTAAATTTTCTCTACGGCTTCTAAGTAAATGTCAGCTTAGGACTCGGTCTCTAAAGAAAGGAAAATGTTCATTTATGTACATTTATCCTAAACAACGGGAAGTTCATATCTTCTCGGTCTTGAGCAATGTCATACAAACATTCAAAGTTTGTGAATGCTCAAGAGAAGTACCAAGGAAATGATAATTAATAAGATAAATATAAAATCATTTTCTTGTTGAGCACAATTTTTCAAAATATTTTCAAAAAGAAAATTGCAAATTCTTTCAAAATTGTGTGCTCAACAAACTCCCACTCCAAGTTTTTACTCTAATCTTTTATTGAGGGGGAGTATTATAATAAGATTCATTCTGCATGCTCTTGTATTCTCCTAAGACTTAGTTAGACTCATGTGAATTACTGGACATTAACTTGTTTTTTAATTCACTAATATTTCTTATGAAAACCCGCTTCAAAATGTCAATGATGTTTTTCCTTGGTTTACAAGTTAACCAATCCCCCCCGTGGCATCTCATAAACCACAATACCTCCAACTATTTTGTTAGAAATACTTAAAATTTGGAATGGAAACTTGTTATCCCGTTGAACTCTCATTGAGTATCAAAGATAAACTTGATCCTTGACAGAATGTGACTCTATCCGAAGACCGAAATATCGTAGCAATATTGGTGCCCTAAATGTATCTTACGTCAAGCAGACCGGAACACATTAGTACATGCTACCTTGTTATGTGCTCGTACTAAAGTCTCATAAGCCAACGAGAAGCACCTCAGATGATGTAAAAGGATCATTCCCGTTATCTCCGGGGAACCATTACATATGGTCCTCTGGTACACGAAGGTAATATGGTTTTGGAACTAACTGGATTTTATATGTTTTGATTAATCGTGATGTAAAGAACACCTTCAAGAGTACTATCACCAGTGAACTCAATTCTTAGTCGAAAAGCTGGTGGGATGGTCCTCGAAAAAGCAAGACTGTATGACACTATCAACCGCGGAAGCATAATATTGTCCTATAGTCCAGCGTGTCCTTGTGCTCAAATCATTTGATGACAGACACAGTTAACGGATTATGGCTTTTATTTCAACAGATTCCGCATCTATTGTTTTATTCGAAATCAACCATAGCCATATCCTGGAACCCAAGTCAACACTCAAGACAAAACTCATCGTGTCCCGCTAACCAATTTCATAAAGAGCACGTGAAAAGGGTAACGAATGAACAATATTTTCTGTCAAGCTTGATTACCAATTATGGCCGAGACCTCGTGTCACCAAAGCCCTTCCAGCGGAGGTTAAATTATTTGGTTGTACTCCTTGGTATGCGCCAATTTTTTTCTCCACAGATCTTGAACGTCTTTGCACAATTATAGTAAATTCTTTGTAATATTTTATCAGAAAAAACAAAAATACAAAAATTTAAAACCAAGAAAAAGAAAAATATATAAATTTAAAACCATAAAGCAAAATAACTAAAATCAATTTTTTTCAAAAATACCAAATATAATCTAAACTCCGACATGTCTACATAAATCGATAGACATTTACGCATCTAGAAATGTTGATTAATATTAACATGAGTGTATAAATGAAGTTTGAGCGAGAGTTTCAAAAGTTTTCAAAACATGTCTCTTAAAATTTTCTCTACGACTTCTAATAAATGCATTTTAGACTCGTTCTCCAAGAAAGAAAATGTTTCATTTAGTCCATTTATCCCTAAACAACGAGAAGATGCACAATCTTCTCGGTCTGAGCATTTTCCCATAACACATTCAATGTTTTAAATGCTCAAGAGAAGCACTAAGGAAATGATACTTAATAAGATATATATAAAATCATTTTCCTATAAAGCATAATTTTTCAAGATATTTTCAAAAAGAAAATTTCAAATTCTTTCAAAATTGTATGCTCAACAAACTCCCACTCTAAGTTTTCACTCTAATCTTTTATTGAGGGGGAGTATAATCATAAGATTCATTCAGCATGCACTCCTATTCTCCCAAGACTTAGTTAGACTCATGTGAATTAACGAGCATTAACTTGTTTTTAATTCACTAATAATTCAAAAATTGTCAACACATACGCAATTTGTGAGGGGGAGAATAGTGATTAAAAAGTGATCAATAAAGCTTAATATGGATATAGTGATTAAAAAGTGACCAATAAAGCTTAATATGGATACGATCTTTAATCTATAAGTGTGGTCCCAACCTCGCATGTGCAAAACTCTTTCATAATATGACGGCATATAGTGTAGAGGGGAGCGTTTTGGTGATAAAGAAACACTCAGTGTGTTATAGATGTGATTTCTCGGAACAATTGAATGATTTTTTCAAAATTGGTTTTAATGCTTCTAGGAAATACCAAATACCGGACCAACTGTTGTTTCTTACTGAGTTATAAGGCTTTATGGATAAGGTAATTTTTGTTACCATGATCAGCCAGAACCAGAGGGATCTACCCAGAGACACTCTATTAGATAGAGTAGAAGTCCTAGGTATGATTAAAAAAAAGAGTAAAGTGAGATCGAGAAGAATGTTATCCAAGGCATGAGTTATCACCAGAACAAACCTAACAAGGTGATAATGAGGACGCGTTGGAATAACATTAAAGGGGTTAAAGAATGAAAAGAAATTGTAAGGATAAAGGGTTTTACAAGAAACACAAGCCCTCCATAAAACGACCTTAAGGTAGAAACTGGTCAAAGAGAATAATCATATCATTTGTTGTTCTGTAATCACAAAGATATACTATATTGAAGACAAGTCATCATGGGACCACATTAATGCATGACACAACCTTCCAGCTACTCATAGACTTAATTTTCAAAAAGAAGTTTGTTTCATAACCTCATAGAGATCAACAAGTTTTATCGCTTACTATTCACATCCTAAGAACGTTGAATTGAAAATGATGTGGCAGTCTGCGTCGCATCTCCTATTACCAAATAACAAAATAGTGCACTTAATAAGTCTAGAGCCATAAGATCAATCAAAATACTCACTAGCACATCAAATATCCAATAATACACAACATGTCTTACAACATTGGTATCAAAGAGTCCTACGCATTAATATCCTAGTCCTACGCATTATCCTTGCGATAATTGCCAGAACATTCAGAGTGATACTCTTTAGTACTCACAGTGATGAATGGAAATCCTTCCAGAGTCAACATCAAATAGCTCTGCAGTAGGTTACTTGTGAGATTCTAAAATGAATCAAGCTTGTATAGACTAGATATCGATTTTGGTCTAGTATATGAATTGACGACTCAATCATTGATATAGTAATCCAGTGATTCACTCTTACCGTTCTATTAGTAGCAATACTATTAGTGAGGTAGCCTGCTTTGAAGTGTCCGATAAAGAGATACTAGCAAGTATAGTGAATATAATGCATGTGCGTTAGAGGATCTAACACTTCGAGCTGGAAACCCTGTCAATGAGGTTCTTATAATGAATTTACTTGATCACAGGTACATAATTTTATACTGTAAAATGGTACTCACAGAACTGGAGGTTAATGTAACCGAACTATAACGAATGACAAAGCCATATTCGTCTATATCTGCTGTTTATCACTAACATTAACTTTTAGGTATAAGTGACGGCGTTACAACCTCATTCCAGCTGAGTCAAGATTCACCACCTCATGTTCAATCGACAAAGATAAACACATGATGAAAGCTCAAGTACATGTGTCAAAGTCTTCCGCAATCTTTGATGTACAAGCACTTCCTTAAAAGAACATTATCGACAAGATTGTCGAGCAATAACAAAGATATATCTTACAAGTGGATCAAGTACTACTCCTTCTATTATGTGGTACAAGTAATCATATCAAAGAAAATGTTGAGGGAGATTGTTAGCAAGCTTCAAGACCATGAGCATGAGGGTGGAGACACAAGATCGCAAGGCGGAAAAAGATTCAAGGATAAAGATTTAGAGATCTCAGTTGTCAAGACAAATCAAGACCAAAGACCGTGATATAAGAATTTTGTCAAAAGATATCAAGTTAAAGATCAAGATCCAAGATCACAAGCATGAAGAAGGATATTCAAAAGAATTCCCAAGAATACAAGGCTCCAAGACTCAAGACGTCACAAGAAGTGATCTACAATTCAATAACCACCCCTTAAGGGGAGATTGTTAGCTGTGTTTTTAAATAAAATGATGGTCATTATTATTCCCGAGCCTTGTATAGGGAAACGTAGTTCACAGGAATTCATTTAAGCTAATTGGGCCTAAGTTTCAGGCTAAAGCCCATTAGTAAGCTAGTCACGGACCATTAAGGCCCAACTTAAACCCTAAGAGGCCACGCCTCATATCTTGTAAAAATACTCTTCCTTGTTCTCAAAGAAGGGTGTTGCTTCTCATTTTCTCATAATAGAATTCACCACTTTTCTTTCTTTTATTTCTCTCTCTAAACCCTCTTTCTCTCTCTAAGATTTTTTCTTTTATTTTGTGTGTTTTGGTGATGAAATGATAACCTAACACAAGGTGCTACCAAACCAAAGATGACAAGTTTTGTTACTTCTGAAGACAACATAATCTCTAAAGACACTGATATTGTACCTGCTAACATACCTACTAGAAGGAGAAGGAAAACTGATGTTACCATCAGAGAAACTCCTACTGTGACAAAGGAGAAAGCACCAAAAAATTCACTAAAGCTTAAAGGAATGGAAATGCTTTCAGATGTTGCAATGCTTGCAATAGTAGGAAAGCAATGAAGGCCAGCTTACGTGATCTTAGATCCCAGCATCAGACTGGTAGTTCAAGTGAAGGAGCTGGTATTGCACCAGAGGTTCTCGATGAACCACAAGCCAAGTCCACCGACACAAATAAAGGAGCTGGTACTATACCAGAGGTTCTCGATGTGTATAAGGTTGCTTCTATGATTCACGACGTAGATGAAGATTGGGGTTCTGAATAAGATGATGTTATTCTCATAAGTAAAGATGAAAGAACTGAGTCTAAGAAAGAAACCACTAAGAGTGACAAGAATAATGATGACATGAGCATTGATCTTGATGAAACTGATGATGAAGAAGATGAGCATGTTAATGATGAAACTCAAAGAGATGAGTATGGTTATGAGGATGAATTTGTTCATGAGGACGATGAATATGTACATGATGAAGAAGAACATGTGCATGATCATGTGGAAGAAGAGTTGAAAGGTGTAGAGACTGCTAAAACTATTGAAGGTGATAAAGAATTAACTGATCCAAACAAAGCAGAAGTTGGAAAGATAAAAGAGGCAAAGGGTGATAAGTTGCAAGTTGATAATGCATTGGCCAGAGTTGATCAAGCCAAAGATGAAAACACTCAAGATAATCAGGCAGCCGCCCTTATTTCTGTCACTCAGAAAGAGAAGCCTGAATTACCACCAACAAGCTCTAGTTTATCAGTATCATCTGGGTTTGGTAATCAATTCCTTGCCCTCTCTTTTGATATTTCTTTGACTGGAACTCTTAAAGACAATGCAGACGTAAAAGTTAACTCAATGCTAGACATTCAAATCCAACATGAAGTACCAAATATCCAGTCTTCATCTCTGCTCATCATACCTGTTTTAGTAATTCCTGAACCCACAGTTCTTACACCAATCCCTGAAATCGTTACAGAAGCTCTTGCAATAACTATCTCTCCACCTATTCTCGTTCTTACTTCCTTCACCTTAACGATTCAACAATCAACACTAATCCCCTCACCAACAACAACAACAACTGAAGCTCCCTCATCTACTACTGTTCTTCTCGTATCTGAAGCCCTTTCTGCTATCCATCTTAGAGTATTTAACTTGGAAAAGGAAGTCAAAGAGCTCAAAAATATTGATCACTCTACAGCATTACTTGCAACAATTAAGTCTGAAGTTCCAACAACTATAAAGAGTACCTTGGAACAAATCTGGGAGACACACTTCATAAGGTGCTCCAGAGACATACTGCAGAACTCATTCAGGAACACTCCGTTCCAGCAGATGTCGTAGAAGTACTCAAACAATAATAGAAACCGCATAATAGTGTTGCAGACATCCGAAAGACCAAGATGGAGCATGCAACAAAACAACAAGAGTCTTAGTATACCATCAAATCATCTGATAAGGCTACACTTCAAGAGTTTGATCAGAAACAAGCCCTGTTTGAGACCATGACTGAATCCAAGTCATTCAACAAACATCCCAAGCACATGACTCTATATCACGCTCTTATGGAGTCAATACTTATGGATGAAGATGCCATGGATCAAGGTGTTGCTGATTTAGATAAACAAAAGAAAAGAAATCCTGCTGATGGTGATAGAGATGAAGACCTTCCTGCTGGATCAGAGCAAGGGTTAAAGAAAAGAAAAATAAGCAAGGATGCAGAATCGTCTAAGAATCCAAAATCAACTGGTTCCTCTAAAGATACTACTCAGTCTCAGCCTAAATCGACTAGTAAGTCTGCTCAAGCAAAGGAAACAATCGTTGAAGCTAAAGATACTGATATGCCATTGCATCAAGGAGATGACTTAGGTAATGCTGATGAACAACCCAATGTTGAGGCTGATCCAAAGCAGGATTGGTTCAAGAAACCTACAAGGCCTCCAACTCCTGATCTAAAATGGAACACCAAAAAATTAGTTGATGATGGACCGACACAGAATTGGCTTAATGATCTGGCTAATGCAGAAAAACCTCCTCTTACCTTTGATGACTTGATGAGCACTCCTATCGACTTCCATGCCTTTGCTATGAACCGTTTAAATATCAGTAAACTTACCAAAGCTGACCTAGTTGGAACAGTTTATAATCTACTCAAAGGAACGTGCAAAAGTTGTGTGGAACTGGAATACAACATTGAAGAGTGCTATTGGGCCTTATCTGATCAACTAGACTGGAACAACCCTGAAGGAAATCATTGTCCCTATGACCTCAGCAAACCTCTACCATTGCAAGAGGTTTGAGGTCGTCTCACTGTCCCTGCAGGTTTCTTCTTCAATAATGATCTTGAATATATGGGAGAAGGAAGCACTAACAGAAAGTATACGACATCAACAACTAAGACAAAGGCTGCATAGTATGAAGTGAAGGTATTAAAGACATGGTTCTCACGTTATGGAGTCCAATAAAGGTAGCTTATGACAAGTACGCTGCTTTAGGGATTTCTTACTAGGGACCCAAACGTCAAAGGTTCTACGAACACATAATCAACAAGCAATCTAGGCATGATGTGTACTCTACCATGAGGATTCTGAGTGTGACTAGTGTTACTGTTTACATGTGGTATAGTTATGGTCATTTGATGGAGATCGTTGTTAAAAGAGCTGATAATAAATTATACAAGTTCATGGAGGGTAACTTCCCAAGATTACATCTGAACGACATTCAAGACATGTTGCTCCTTGTTGTTTAAAACAAGCTCAAAAACCTCAAAGGTGATGTCATAGTCGACTTGGCAGTAGCTTTATGTATGTATACTCGAAGGATTATTATCCAAAAGAGAGTTGAAGATCTTCAACTAGGGGTAGAAAGTCACCAAAAGAAGCTCAACATCTCCAAGCCACGAATACGTGATGAATACCTCTCCCGCAGAGCACCATATACCACTCTCTTAGAACCTCTAGGAGTTATTTACGAAGATAAGCTGAAAAGGAAGAGACTGATGTGTACTGACGAGATCTACAAGTTTAGTGATGGCACACTCACTTCAGTTTGTAATACTCTGGATCAAATGCTGAAGAACCTCAGGTTGGGGTATTACAAGGTCATGAAAAAGCAAAAGTGGACTATAACAGATCAGAAACGAACTCGCATCATGATTAAAGATATTAAACAACAGCTATTGGAAAGGAGGATAATGAGGAGCTTAGAGAAGTTTGTTGGTGGAAGGGATTATGAGACTGACTACAGACTCTTACAGCGGACAGTATGACTCTGTCATATTGTTGTCCTACTCATTCATGTCATGTCTCATAAAACAAATCTTGTGAATATGTAAATTAAGTAGTGTAGACTAATCTATATGCATAAGTATATATGTGTTAAGTATAATTTTTCATGAATTTTTCATTAAATTCAAAATTCTTTCAAAATATGTACTTAACACTATATACATCCCTTATAATTTGAGGGGGTGTATTAAAATGTTCCTAATAAAGGCTTGATGCTAAATGTCCTTGGTAAACTCCTAGGGAAGCAGTCCATGTGAGGCAAGCCATATTTGATTGTATAAATACCCTCTCCAAGAGATATAGAGAGAGAAGAGGGTCGATTGTGTCATTTTCATTTTATAATAGATTTCTCTTTGTGTTCTCCTCTCTAAAGTGTTCCCCCTACCCCCTTGCCAAACACAACTCTTTTCTTCTTTTATAGTTCTTTCATTTGAGATTTGTATGTGTGTTAAGATATAGTGTATTCATACAATTGGTATCAGTCGCCATGGGTGATTGTGAGTGTTTTGTGTTGCGTTTATGGTTCAAATAATGGGTTGCGTTTGTGTTTACTTTGACTCAAACGAGATCCACAACATTTCGTTCTTTTTGTGTTGATTGAAAATTTCATCCATGTTTTTGTTTTATATGGTTTAGATAGGCTTGTAATACTTATTTTGTACATTATTATTCAATCAAACAACGTCAAAAGTATGGTTTTTAGTGTCTTTGAAAGTTGGGTTTTTTATTTCTTTAGTTTTTCAGATTTTTTATGTAGGCCACCAGAGTTATTGATAGTTGAATTCATTAGAATTAACATTTGGTTTCACCAAAATTGCCATATTGTTTTCACCAGAATTGCCACTTGAGTTTCACCGAAATTGCCATATTGTTTTCACCATAATTGCCACTTGAGTTTCACCGAAATTGCCATATTATTTTCACCGGAATTACCACTTGAGTTTCACATAAATATGCCATTATGGTTTTAGCGGGAATTTACCACTTGAGGTTTCACGAGAATTGCCATTTCCTTGTCAACTAGGTTTTGACTGACATTGCCTTAAATAAAATTGCAATGATAGAGAGATTAACGGAATTTGGTTATGTTTTAGCTTAACCGAAAGTGACATTGGAAGTGAATCGAATTGCCGATGTTTTAATGTTTACGAATATTGTCATTATTTTGTAGTTAACGGAATTGCCTATTAGACTAAGTTATCCGAAGTCCCATTTTATCCGTATAGGAGAGGGCGTTAGGATTGCTGCGCTTATTAATCACTCGGGGTAGGAGTTTTTTTTAATTTTTTTTTGTATAACTTCTTATATTTTTATAAATTTTTTTTATTTTGTGTGTTTGTTATCTTTGTATTCTTTGTAAGTTTTTTTTTATTTTATCTTTAATCTATTATTTTTATTTTTTAATTTTATCATTATTTTATATCTAATAGTTTTTTTCACCAAAATTGCCATATTGTTTTCACCAGAATTGCCACTTGAGTTTCACCGAAATTGCCATATTGTTTTCACCAGAATTGCCACTTGAGTTTCACCAAAATTGCCATATTGTTTTCACCGAAATTACCACTTGAGTTTCACCTAAATTGCCATATTGTTTTTACCGGAATTTCCACTTGAGGTTCACCGAAATTGCCATTTCTTTGTCACCGGTATTGACACTTGCCTTAACTAAAATTGCCAATTCATAATTAACCGGAATTGACATTATTAGTTAACCGGAATTGCCAATTTCTAAGCTTAACCGGAATTCCCATCACATAAGTTAACCGATTTTGACAATCTTCAAACACAAGGATTATTATTTCACGGTTTCTTCTTTGATTTGTAAAATCCCGCATAATATTCAATTATTTTCTTGGTTTAATCTAGTTTTGTGAAATCCCGTGCAATACTTATTCTTAATCACTTTCAACAAACAACACTTTAACATAACAACCTCTAATCACTGAACGATCAAGATCTTATCTTTTCACACATTCATAATCAATTGAAAATGACAACCTTAGCTGAATTCATGATAGTTGCCGGTGCTGAGAACCGTCCTCCCATGCTTGACAAGGTAATGTATAACTCATGGGAAAGTCATATGTTGCTATATATCAAAGGAAAGAAGAACTGTAGAATGATGCTTGAATCAATTGAGAATGGACCTCTTGTCTATCCAACTATTGAAGAAGATGGTCAAATTCGAAAGAAGAAGTATTATGAACTCACTGAACAAGAACAGCTTCAAGATGACTGTGACGTTCAAGCAACAAACATTGTTCTTCATGGTCTCCCACCTGATGTATATGCCCTTGTCAACCATTGTCAGTCCGCTAAAGATATATGGGAAAGAGTCAAGTTACTCATGAAAGGTACTGAGTTGTCATATCAAGAACGTGAATGTAAACTTTACAATGAGTTTGACAAGTTTACTTCGGTCAAAGGTGAAACACTTCATGAATATTACTTGCGCTTTACTCAACTTATCAATGATATGCACATAATTGGCATGACAATGCAACAAGTTCAGGTGAATATAAAATTTCTAAATGCTCTTCCACCATAATGGAGCAAGTTTGTAACTGATGTCAAGTTAGCCAAGAATATGTATACTACCAACTATGATCAGCTGTATGCAGATCGTAGTCAACATGAGGGACATGCAAATGAAGTTAGTATGATGCGTGAAAGATACACAGATCCTCTTGCATTGGTTGCTAACTATCAAATTCAGTCAAATTTTGCTCAGTATCCACAACAACTATCATCAACTCCTTAAACAACTCATTCTTCTCATCCATACACATCAATTTATGAAACATCTCATCATCCACAACCATATCAACATGGATTCAAGCCTCAAATCATTCATTTAACACCATCAGTTCCTTATAATGCATATCATTCTCCTATAATTTCACCATAACCACAAGCTGAGTTTCCCCAACTAGACTCAGGTCTTGCTGTTCAAGTATTTCTACCAGGAGATGATCTAATTGCTTGTCTTAACAAAGCAATGGCATTTATGACAACTATAGTTACATCACGTTTTCCTTCAACCAACAACCAACTCAGAACATCTTATAATCCAAGAAACCAAGCTACTATTCAAGACAACAGGGTTACTATAGGAGACAGAGTCAGAGTTTTGCTAGTACGGGAACTAAGGAAAATGCTACAAGTTCAGGATGAAACAATGCAGCTAGTAAAGCAAGGGTTGTTAAGTGTTATAACTGTAAGGGTGAAGGGCATATGGCAACGCAATGCAGTCAGCCTAAGATATTAAGGAATGTTGCATGGTTCAAGGAAAAGATGTTACTGGCTTAGGCACAGGAATCTGGTCAAGTATTAGAAGAGGAGCAATTGGTATTTTTAGCAGATCTTGGATTTACAGATTGTCATGATATTCAGCCAACAATCATTCACAATGCTGCTTTTCAGACTGATGATCTAGATGCTCATGACTCCGACTGTGATGATATCTCTTCAGCAGAACTGGTTCTAATGGCCAATCTTTTAAGTTACGGTTCAGACGTCCTATCTGAGGTACTACAACATGACACTTATCAACATGATAATATGCATAATCAAAGTGTGCAAGAGACGCCGTATTTTGAACAACCTCTTATTGATTATGTTCTAGATAATGAAATAACAAGTGATAGTAATATCATTTCTTATGAACAATATCTGCAACAAACGCAAAATGTGATTGTTCAAGATACCAACTCTTCTGCACAACAATTAATGTTTGTGTTTGAATAATTGTCTAAAAGAATGTCTAATCATGTAACTAATTCGGATAAGGTTAATCAGGAAACCAAAATTGTTAATGAATCCTTAACAACTGAGCTTGAAAGATATAAAGAACGTGTCAAAGCTTTTTAACAAAGAAAAAATGTTGATTTAAGCAGTCGTGAAAAATTAATTGATTCATAAATGGATGATATGATTCGAAATAGGTGTGCACTTAAGCAATAAATTGACTCATTTTAACATACTCTTTCTAATCAAGTCAAGGAAAAGGAATCGTTATTGCAAACATTTAATGTTTTCAAAAAGGAATCCAAAGAAAAGAAAATAAATACATGGACAAAGAAATTGATTTAGAAAAAAAAGAACTAGATAATATTGTGTATAAAGTGGGTCAATATGTGCAAACAGTGCACATGCTAACGAAACCACAAGTTTTTTTATGACGACACACACAAACAAGCTCTTAGTTATCAAAATCTGATTTATCTTAAAAAAGCTCAGTGGATTAAGCCAACACTGTATGATGGTAGTGTTATATCTAGGAAACATGATGTCATTTCTGTAGTTGATAAAGAAGAGATTTTGATTTTAGAGGAAGAGAGTCGATCAAAAATGCTTGCAAAACAAAACGACCCAATTTTAAAAGAAAAGAAAATTAATATTTCTCCAATTAATTATTTTGAATTAAATAAATTGGCTGAAGATGTTGGAAAATGATTTGTTCCTCAAAAGGAATTGTCTGCAGAACAAGCTTTCTGGTTACAGTTTTCAAACCCTATTTCTGAACAACTTGTTGTTCAAACTACACATGTTAGAACGGAGGCTCCTAGTGAACTTCCTAAAGTAAGCATGGTTAAGACAAGTTTTCAAAAACTAAAAAAATCATCTAGCTAGTTTGACATGGTGGTGAATAGTAATACCTTACACCATGATGCAATAACTGAGGGGTCTATGGGGTTTTGAACAACACCAAAGCAAGTTTTCAAAAGGAAGTAATTCATGTATTAAAAACTTTACGAGATTTATTAAAGAGTTTGATATGGTCTTTACAGTGAAATAATGTGAGTAAAAATGGTTTTTACCAAATGGAAGCTGATGTTGAACAATGTTCTGTAGCAAGAAAATTTTGGTATTCAAACGAAGAATTTTATATTGTAATATCGACTCTTGGAACATATTATCTGTCAAGATGTTATGATTATTGTGAAGCATGTTGATTCTGTATCTATCAATGTGCTACCTGCTAATAATAAATGTCGTGTGCATGATAATCTTGAGATTGAATGTTTGGAGCAAGAAAATGATCACTTATTTGAACTTCTCTTATCTCAAGACATAGTTCACATATGTGTAAATTCTCTTGCTACCCTCACTAATTATGCTAAAATGGAGCAAGATTATATTGATGAATACAGTGAGAATCTAGCGCTTAGGGCTTACCTTGCCAAAAAGGAACACATGATTGAAAAGAATTTTTTTTTTGATGAAGTTGTACTCAGATGCTCACGACTTAAAAATCGTTGTGTTAATCTTGAACTTAAATTACAACACCAAAAAGAAAGTTTTCTGAATAACAAATCTTTAAACAATCAAGATGCTCCTAAAATTCAAGAATTTTTCAATATAAATGAATGGCAAACGAAGCTCAATGCAAAAGATGTCTCCATTGCTAATTTGAGGAAACATTGAGAGCTTAAAAGGAAAAAATGTTGTTGAAAAGGATCTTCCATTAAATTAGGCTCGTGTTATTACTCCCGAAATGTTTAAGCTTGATTGAGAACCATTATCTCCTAAAGTCTTGAAAAACAGGGATGCTCACACAAACTATATTAAGCACACTCAGGAAAATGAAAATATTCAACAGGAATTAGTTAACCACGCTAGGGAACTTAGACCTTTAGACAATGATTTAGACTTTGCCTGTAAATATGCTAAAAGAATTCAGGAGGTGCTAGTTTATGTTACTGCCACATGCCCTAGTTTAACAAAACATAGTGAGAAATTGGTTGCGATCACACCATTGAACAGAAGCAAGAAAGTTAGGTTTGCCGAACATGCCACATCATTAAGTAGCACTCAATGACATATAGATTCCCACAAAACACAAAATTCTAACAAACCCGTGTTACCTTCTACAAGAATGAAGAGTTATACTAGTGTTAGCAGATCACGACAATACTAAGAACAATAAGATATCGCAAACGACAAGTAGCAACATGAAGAATAATGTAGAAGACCACCCTAGGAGCGTTAAGTCTAGTTCAAATAAAATGAATTGTGTTAATGAACCTGTCTTTAATGCGAATGTTAAGCATACAACGTTAAATGCGAATTCTGAATTAATTTGTGTTAAATGTAATCAATGTATGTTTGATGCAAATCATGATGTGTGTTTTCTTGAATTTGTTAATGATGTGAATGTTTATTTAAAATCAAAATCTTCTATAAGGAGCAAAAAAAAACAACTTAGAAACCTATTGGCAAAGTTTTCACTACTGTTGGTTATAAATAGATACCTACAGGGAGAAAGTTTACTATAGACAGAAATAGGTGCCCTTTGACTAGGATTACCTCTAATAGTATAGTGCCCTCTAAGAATCCACTCCTAACAAACGTAGCAAAGAAAACAAAACCTCGTAGGAACAAACCTAAAATGCTTAAGAATGTCACCAACATAAGTTCAAGCAGCAGATCTAAGGGTGTAGAATCTAACATTTCTAACAACCTGGAACCCAGCCAAAACTAGGGATCCAATGTTTCCACTGCTGCATCTTCTTCTCTAGTCAATTTTAGGTTGTCCAGATTGTTCTCTAGTATCTAGACTTCGGATGCTCCAAGCATATGACCAGAAACCGCTCTCAGCTCATCAACTTTGTTCATAAAATTCTGGGTATTGTCAGATTCGATAATGATCAGATTGCAAAGATAATGGGCTATGGTGACTACTAGATGGGTAATGTTACAATTTCTAGGGTTTACTATGTCCAAGGGCTAGGACACAACTTATTTTTCGTTGGACAATTTTGTGATTCAGATCTCGAAGTTGCTTTTCATAAACATACTTGCTACATTTATGACTTAGAAGGTGTTGACCTACTCAAAGGATAAAGGGGCTCTAATTTATACACTTTGTCTTTGGAAGATATGATGTAATCCTCACCCATTTGTCTCTTCTCCAAATCCTCAAAGAGCAAGTCTTGGTTATGACATCGACGTTTGTCACATTTAAACTTTGATTCTATTACTGCACTTGCTAAACAAGGACTGGTCCCTGGGCTACCCAAATTAAAGTTTCAGAAGGATCATTTATGTTCTGCTTGTGCTATCGAGAAAAGCAAGAAACATACCCACTAACCCAAAGCTGAGGACTCTATTAAAAAAAAGCTCTATCTGCTACACATGGACTTTTGTGGGCCACTATAGATTCAAACTATCAATGGACAGAAATATATATTGGTTATTGTTGAAGATTATTATTGGTTTACTTGGGTTAAATTTCTATGATCAAAGGATGAAGTTCCAGAGTTCATGATTAAATTTCTCAAAATGATTCAAGTTCGTCTCAATGCGACTGTCTGAAATACCAGAACAGATAATGGCACAAAGTTCGTTAATCAAACCCTACGTGCTTACTATGAAGAGGTAGAGACCGAACTTTAGTGGAAGCTGCACGGACTATGTTGATATTCTCAAAGGCTTCGTTATTTCTCTAGGCAGAAGTGGTTGCGACAACTTGTTATACACAAAACCTATCCATAATCCGTAAATGTCATAACAAAACCCCATATGAACTTCTCCATAACAGGAAACCCGACTAATCTCATTTTTATGTATTTAGTGATTTATGCTACCTCAACAATGATAGTGAAGATCTTGGTTAGTTTAAACCTAAAGCAAATATTGGAATCTTCGTCGGTTATGCTCTTGCAAAGAAGGCTTTTCAAATATATAACAAGAGGACCCGTCTAATCATTGAAACTATTCATGTTTATTTTGATAAGCTGACAACAATGGCTTCTGAACAATTCAGTTCAGGACCCGGGGCTTAACTCTTGACTCCTGGAACACTCAGTTCATGACTCATGCCAAACCCTCCTTCTCCAACACCGTATGTCCCACCAACAAAGAAGGACTGGGAAATTTTGTTTTAGCCGATGTTTGATGAGTACTTTCAATCTCCACTTAGTGTTGCTCATCCAGTTCCTACAGTCGTATCTCCAGATCCCTGCTGAAGTCAACCCGGTTCACCTTCCTCGACATCAGTTGATCAAGATGCACCATCTCCAAGTACCTCACAAACCCCTCAAGAAACACAACCTCTAGTTATTCCTTTTGGTGTTGAAGAAGAGTTTCATGATATTGAAGTCGCACACTTAGAAAATGATCCATTCTTTGGCATTCTAATTCTAGAACCAAATTCTAAAGAATCTTCTTCAACGGATGTTATTTCAACAAATGTGCACTCAGTCAATCAACCACTTGAACATCTCAGAAACTGGACCAAAGACCACCCGCTAGATAATGTCATTGGAAGTCCTTCTCGACCTGTCTCTACTAGACATCAACTATAAAACCAAGCTATGTTTTGCTACTTTGATGCTTTTCTTACTTCCGTTGAACCAAAGAATTATAAAGAAGCGTTGAAGGAATACTGTTGGATTAAAGCAATGCAAGAAGAATTAAATGAGTTCGAATGACTTAAAGTTTGGGAGCTCGTTCCTCACCCAGATTATGTTATGATAATCACTTTAAAGTGGATTTTCAAGGTTAAATTAGACGAGCTGGGAGGTGTTTTGAAAAACAAGGCGAGGTTAGTAACAAGGGGATATCATCAAGAGGAAGGCATCGACTTTGAAGAATCTTTTGCTCCAGTTGCACGACAAGAGGCCATCCGTATCTTTATTGCATATGCCACTTATATGAACATGATCATCTATCAAATGGATGTCAAGACGACGTTCTTAAATGGTATATTACAAGAAGAGGTCTACGTCAACCAACCAGATAGATTTATAGATCAAGATAATCCTAATCATGTGTACAAGCTCAAGAAGGCTCTTTACGGGTTAAAGCAGGCACCAAGGGCTTGGTATGATTTGTTGTCTTCGTTTCTACTATCTTAAAAGTTCTCCAAAGGCACGGTTGATCCTACATTATTCACTCGGAAAGAATGCAAAGACATATTACTGGTACAAATCTATGTAGATGATATAATATTTGCTTCTACTGATCTGTCACTTTGTGAAACATTTTCTGAAATAATGTGTTCAAAATTTAAGATGTCAATGATAGGAAAACTATAATTTTTTTAGGACTTCAAAATTCTCAAAGTCCTAGAGGCATCTTTCTTAACCAATACAAATATGCTCTTGAGATAATTAAAAAATATGGTATGGAAATAAGTGACACAGTGGATACTCCCATGGTGGAGAAATCTAAATTAGATGTAGATCCACAAGGGAAAGAAGTTGATCCTATACGTTATCGTGGAATGATTGGCTCCCTTATGTATATAACATCCAGTAGACCGGACCTTGTATTTTTTGTTTGCATGTGTGC
The DNA here is from genome assembly GCA_026074375.1 of Tanacetum coccineum. Taxonomy (NCBI): domain Eukaryota; kingdom Viridiplantae; phylum Streptophyta; class Magnoliopsida; order Asterales; family Asteraceae; genus Tanacetum; species Tanacetum coccineum. The sequence continues at coordinate 21,416 of BQNB010080641.1, forward strand.
CTGGTATCGGACCAAGCCTACTGAAAAGCACCTACATGTAGTGAAGCGAATCTTTTGATAACTAAAAGGTACCATTAACATGGGACTATGGTATTCGAAGAATTCTTGTATTGCACTAACAACTTTTGCAGACACTGATCACGCTAGTTGCCAAGATACCAGAAGAAGTACATCCTGAAGTATGCAACTATTGGGTGACAAATTAGTGAGTTGGTCGTCAAAGAAATAGAAGAGCACAACCATATCCAGTATAGAAGCTGAATGCATAGCCTTATCCGGATGTTGTGCTCAAATACTTTGGATGCGATCACAACTGACGGATTATGGCCTAGGATTTAACATAATTCCACTGTACTGCGATAACAAAAGTGCAATTGCCTTATGCTATAACAATGCCCAACACTCCCGATCCAAGCATATTGACATCAGATACCATTTCATCAAAGAGCAAGTGAAAAATAGGGTGGTTAAACTGTACTTCATCAGAACAGAATATCAGCTGACAAATATCTTTACCAAGGCATTGGGACGAGAATGACTTATCTTTCTTATCAACAAGCTTGGAATGAGAAGTATGTCTCTTGAAACGCTAAAAAGTCTGGCAGAAGAAGAGAGCGAGTGATGTGCTGTTGTGTAGGGTCAATTTATTGATTACTAAGTTTTAAATTTATATTTAGCCGACTTATCCTAAAACAACACTTTAACGGGCAGTGTACCCGATCGGGTGGAGTTTCGTGGTAAGTAGAGTGTCGAACACTAAGAGCGAGGTCGTTAACCTTATAATCTATCATTATTTTAATTACTCTACTTAAGTTAATTCTAATTACTTGTTAAACCTATGCTATGTACGTTTTCTAATAGGATTGGGGGTTTTAGCTTGAGAGACTAGCACATGTTTTATGGTGACAATAATCAATTCTAAACACAATAAACATGCAAGAAAACAATCAAAAGATAAAAGAGCGGTACAAGCCAAATGATAGAAAACCGAAATAGCCAATAAAATCCGATTAAATTTGGTTTGTGTATTTAGTGCATGATTTCCTTATCCTCGAAGCGCCATATCATTCTTAAGACTTAGGCAGGACATCATCCTAAGACATAGACATGTTAAATCCTGTCACAATTAACGTATCTGCAAAAAGAATCCTTTTTGTTTAATTATAATCTATCTAGGGATTAAAGCAATGGTGAACTTGTCAAACCCTAGCCCATCAAGACTTTACCCACTTACTGTTTGACGATATTTTATATACTGGTAGTCCACTATTCAAATCTTTATTAATTAAGCAAGAACATACTTGTTGAAACATTACGGGTCACCTGTCGGTCTAACTAAGCTCTTAATTTAAAGACAAATTAGAGACAGAACGTAATTTGAGATCATATTGGTCAGTAAATAAAAAACAACGATATGGAAGCTATCTAGTAACCCTAGCTCACTTGTTAGGCGTAACTAGACCTAGTTGAATGATAGGTCGCATATTCAAACACGTAGAAAAGTATCATGTGATAAACATAATTAAACTATCAACGATAAATTAAAAAAATTGATTTTAAAACAAACCAAACATTAAATCTTCATTAAGATGGCTAATACCCTAGGTTATTAGCCCATAACCATTGTAATTATACAAGCGTGATCAATTAACCAAGGTAAACTAAACGTTTTACCAAACGATACCAAAAATTAATTGATTACAAGCGTATAGGAATTACACGGTGTCTTCTATGGAATCGTGATCGATGCTTGACATTTGGTTGCTCTTCTTTTCTTCAGAAAATCGTCTTTTTTGTGTATGATATGAAGAATATTATTTTGCACACTAAAAACTCATTTTTGAGTCTTCTATTTATAGCCTTTGAAAAAAAATCTGGATACGCCATATTAGGCTAGGTTAATACAGCATATTGGGGTATATCCCCTTGAGTGCGCGCAAAGTTTAATGTCAATATGATATACATTCCCAAAATATAAATATCTTTGTATCTCTGAATAGTTATCTTGATGGATACGGCGGATGGAAGAAGATGAATACGTCGTATTGGGAATTAGTTGAACGCGTTTTCTTATGAAGAGTTGGCGCTGATACGCCATATCTCTTTTTTTGGATACGGCGTATTGGTCAGAATTTAGCGATCTTCAAATATCTTTGTTTTAGCTCCAAAATATGCGCCTTTTAGCATGTCCTCACAAATCACTCCTCAATTATTGCAAATAAAACATTTAAGAAATTAGATACAAATTCTTGCAATAATTATATAAAAGTAGGTAACTTATTCAGGATAAATGATGGTATAAACGTGACGTTATTTGATGTCATCAACGAGTAATGGTGGTAACTCCTTATGTATCCTATGTATTATATGTAAATATATAAAATCATAAAAACACACAAAAAGGTTTTCATTTTTATAAAATTTTACAAAAAGAAAATAGAAAAATATAAAACCAGAAAATCAAATACAAAAATATAAAACAAGAAAATACCAATAATATGTTTTTCAAGACATGTCTTTTGAAAATCGATAATATTTACGGCTTTAGAAATGTCATTCAATAATGATACAAAGCTGTAAATAAAGTTCGAGTAGAAGTTTTAACTTTTTTCAAACATGTCATTGGCTTGCTATTATTTCAGATAGCAACCCGTTCTTCAACTTGAAGGCAAGTATTTCGCCAAAAAGAAAACTTGACCTCACAACGAGAATTAAATTTCTCGGGTATGAATTACTTAATATTCATACAAAGCTTGTGTTTACTTTGCAACAAAACCTGGACTTTCTGAGAATAAGTGTACGTGTCAGTGCATTTATTTTTGCAAAGAAGAGAAATCTTATTTTTAATTGGTGTTGATTTTATAAAACAAATTAATCATCTTACAGTTTCATCAGAAAATGATTTTTAAAGACATTTGACCACACAAACAATGACTACAACTCTTTAAATAGAAAACGAATCATTATTTGAGGGGGAGAAAATGTCAAATCATCTTCTTCAAAAATCATTTGAAAATACAAAAAAATGGAAAAGGTTTTGAACAATAATGGGCTAATACTTAAAAGGAAGTTAATTAATTGTAACTCATTTGGGCCATATATGATATGTGTTTACTCCTTTAGGGCTTGATTGCAAAATTTTGAAAACATAAACTTCTTGGTAGCAATAAGAGGGACTAAAGATCTCATTTACCATAGTTCTTAAGCATTAAGAAAACCTTAAAAGAAAATTAATAAGAGTTATAAACCACATGGGGCAATTTTTCCAAAAACATAAAGTTTTTTTAAACAAAATCACCCACCATCGGTTTTGACATTCCACTTCAAAATTTTCATAAGTTTTTCTCTTGTCAAAATTAGCTACATTAAGAACTAATCAAGATTGTGTGTTTTAATCCTTAAGGTAAACTTCAAACATGTTTTTTATTCTCTAAACAACATCTAATCAAAATGAATTAAATTAAAACATCCTTATTTGTTCAAAAACCCTAGAAATTAGTCTAGGGTTCTTGAAAAATTAAAAGTATTATTTTTGTTATATTGATAAGGAGGTTTTGATGTCTTAGGGGTCAAGAATACGTGTGTGAAACAATTTTGAATAAGGTTAAGATATGAATGTGTTCTTGTTGATTTTATGGTCGAATTTTGCGAAAAATATTGAAGAATGTGTAATTGTTCATGGGTTTGTGGTTAAATGGTCCTATATCATCCCTTGTAGGAGTTAGAAGGTTTATAATCTAGGTAGAACATCAAACTTGGATTTATTGGCTTAAAATTCTTATTTGGCTCGAAAAATTGACAAATGTAGTGTTCGTGGTACTAAAGTGTGATACATGGCTTTATGTGATGATAGATGTTGCTAGAAATCATGCTATTGAGTGTCTAATTGCTCTTGTTAAATGATTTAAGGTGTTTAATAATTCTAGCCAATATTGTCACATCATTTAGAACTAGCCAATATTAACAGTTTTTTAATGCTAGCCAATATTGCCACATTTTAGACTAGCCGATAATGCCACTGTCTTAGAACTAGCCGATATTGCTACTGTCTTAAACTAGCCGATATTGCCACTGTTCTAGAATTGCTGGCCGATATTGCCACATTTTAGACTAGCCGATATTGCTAACTTGCTTTGCCTAGCCGATATTGCCATTGTCCTTAGCCAAAATATACATGTTGTGGTGTTTAACTTAGTTTAATCTTGGAGTGCTTGGTGTATGCTTTACTTGACTTAATCATTAACTTGATTATTTGTCCTAGGTTGACCAAAATTTGGACCGTTAACCTTAGTTGACTTTATCAATAATGTTTAGTTAAACCAAGAGTATTTCCCCGATTAAAATAACAAGTCTTGCATCCTAATCAATCGCATCAACATGATTAAAATGGCTAGTCAGTGATATATATATATATATATATATATATATATATATAAGTTGCTTGTATATGAACTGTATTGGTCTATTCTTAACAGAATCATGAATCCTCTCATTATCCAACAACGTGCTCTTGATGATGCTTTGGTTGCACCCGATAATCGTGCTATTATTAGGAAGTGTAACATGAGGATTGAACCTACAAAGACTCAGAAAGAAGTCACGTATCAAGTTGCTCTGGATGCTCTAAAACTTACTACTTGCTACAAATCCTTCTTAGTCATTGCTGATGTCCCTGAGATCTATATACATCAATTTTGGTTCTATATCACCAAGATTAATGACTCTTCTTCTTACAAGTTCAATCTGGATAGCAAGACCTTCAAAGTTGGAGTAGAATTCTTTCGTGATGTTCTTCAAATTTTACCTAGAGTCCACAATCAGGAATTTGTTGAAGCACCTACTCATGAAGAGACTGTTGCCTTCATCAAAGAACTTGGTTATCGAGGAGAACTAGAATCCATTACTGAGATGCACATTGATTACATGAGTCAACCATGAAGAACTTTTGCTTCTATCATCAACAAATGCCTCTCTGGGAAAGTCATAACATTTGACCAACTTCGACTGTCAAGAGCTTAAATCTTGTGGGGTATGTTCTACAAAAAGAATGTGGATTTTGTTAAGTTAATTTGGGAAGACTTCATGTACTAGATTGACAACAGATAGTCCACTGCTGCAAGGCTATCAAACATGGCATACCCTAGGTTTACAAAGGCAATCATTCATCATTTCATCTCCAAAGACATGACTATCTCCATGAGGAATCATCTGTTTATACATGGAGTCAAGACAGGGCCGGCCCTGGAGTCGGTCGAAGCAAGCGCGTAGAATATATATGTTATCTAATCTCACAATCAAATGCGCAAGAACTAAAGAGAGAAAGTAGAGGGATGAACACTTTTAGAGATAGAAAGGAAGAAAGAATATTAGATTGATATGAAATGTAAAAGTGAAAAACCAACCCTCTCCAATGTGTGAAGAGGGGTATTTATACTAGCCTAAGGCCGGCCACTATGAGGCCTTGTGGGATTTTCATGGGCTTTGGCCCGTTTACCTTATCAAGGTTCTAAAAACTATACTACGAGCCTATCTTACGATATTATGAAAGTGACTGATAGTTTTTGTATTCCTAATAATCTCCCCTTAAGGTAGGTCACTCCATTTTACAAAATGGTTAATCCTAGCATACTATGCTTGTCTTCAGTCTTGAGCTCGTAGTCTTTAAACTTCAATCATTAACTTATGACATGTTGTAGTGATATTTGACTTTAGGCTTGAGCTTGTTCATTTAAGCTTGTCTTGTGAGTGAACTTAAACTTCTTTGAGATCATCAACCAAGTATAATCTCTTATCATCATCTTGAGATATTTTCTCCATCTTATGTACTTGTGACTTTCAGATCAACATGCTCATACTTTTCTTGAGTTTGAAAGCTTGTGTAGTCATCTTTCTTGAAAATCTTTAACTTTAACACTTCGTCATTTCATGAAAGACGTGTTGTATCATTGTAGCAGAAATTTATTGAAACTCTTTAACATTAATACTTCGTCACTTCAAGAAAGACGTACGATATCAGAGTAGCAAAATTCTTGAAACATGAGCTTTCATGATGTCTTTACATATGTCGATCGAGTATGAGCATGTAGCTATGAATCTTGACTGTCTTATATCAGCTGTGGCTACCATCGGGATTACCTACATAATTGGGTTAGTGATAAAAAACATATATGGACGAAAGTGTCTTTGTCACTTTGTCGAATACGGTTGCAATAACCATGTTCCCCGTTGATTAGTATAAATACTGCCTGTGATCAGGTAGAATTCCGAAGAATCTCCTTGACAGGGTTTCACAACTGCACTACCCTTTCTCATTACCAGAGGGTCTCAAAGCAGATAATACAGTATGAGTGAACCAGTAAGACAAAGTCTCACCAATTGAAATAAAAATTGATTTGAAAATCAGTCGACGTGTCACTTGCTAAAATGATTTTCTGACACGTCGAGAGTTATATATATTTCAAAATTGATCGATCGTCAATCATTTGTCTGGCCGCTAATTGATATCAGTGTCACTGTTGATCCATATAGGATCTCACAAGTTACCTACTGCAGAGCTTGTTTGATGTTAGCTCTGGAAGAATTTCCATCGTCATTGTGAATACTTTAGTATCACTCTGATGTTCTGGCAATATCACAAGGATAATGCGTAGGACTCTTAAGTTATTACTTGTTTTCACAATGTGTGAGCAACAAAATATAATTAAATAGTATCCTAGTAAGATTTAAGGATGATCTCTTTTGGCTCTAGACTCAATAGTGCACATTTGGTTTTAGTAATCGGAGGCTGGAGCAGACTGCCACCTTTTTAATACCAACTAACTTAGAGGGAGAGAGTCGATAGAAATTCATGTAATCTCTGTGAGAAATGAAACAAGAGTCTTTTAAGAGACCTTGAGTGGATATGGAGGGTTGTGCATCGCATCACTGGGTCCATGATGACTATCTTTAATACCAGATAACAACTTAGAGTTTCTGATAGTATATGTATTGACTCAGTTTCTGCCTAAGTGTAAGGAGGGCTTCTTTCTTTTCAACCTTTATCTTAACTTTTCTTTTTCACTCTTCAACCCCTTCAATGCTTACCGAGACTTCATAACTAACACCTTGTTGGGTTTGTTCCAGTGCTAGCTCTATCTCAGTCGGCATTATTCCCTTTTCTCACTTTACTCCTTTTGTATCATGCCTAAGGACTTCTATTCTATCTAATGGAATGTCCTTGGGTAGATCCCTCCGGTTCTGGCTAGATCATGGGAACGAACACCTATACCTAACCACCTTATAACTCTAATTAATTAAATACATAGTCGGTCTTTTGGTATTGTTCACAGCCTTAAAACCATTTGAAAACATCGATCAAGGTACTTTGATATAAATCAAAACATTTAGTACCTTGATGGTTTTACTTTTCAGAAATGCTCCCCCTTCATATGTGCATCAATAATCGAAATGTTTACCACATACAAGGACAGGAGTTCACACATGAGTCTTTAAGATCACATTATACAAGTTATATATATTTTAATCACATTTTCTCCCCTTAAAAAAATTGTTAAATCTCTTGATATTTTAGATATCAATTGATTCAAATATGTATGAAAATTATTTGGGGAGAAAAATGTTCTAATTATATATCAAGCCTATTATTGGGAACATTTTGATGCTCCCCATCAAATTATGAGGGAATTATATGGTGTTTGAGTACGTGAATTTGAAATTTTTGAATTTACTAAGAAATTCTTAAAAATTCGTACTCAAACACTATATATGCCTATTTCTAGTCTATTACTACTTATTTACATATTTACAAATTTGTAATTATAAGAGAGTGACCTGAAATGGAATAGGACAAAATATGACAAAGTCAATTTGTCCGTTCAAGCAGTCTGAGGTCTTCTCCGTAATCTCTCCCACCAACGAACTTTTCCAAGCTCCTCATCCACCTTCTTTCTAGTTGCAGCTTATCGATGGCCTTGATCATGATGTGAGACCTCTGTCGGTCTAATACTTCATTTTCTCTTTGGCAAGTAATCCATCCTTAAGTTTAAAGTAATATCATAAAGAACAGTCTTAACAGAAGTAAGCTGTATGATATCATCTTTCACGGCCTGGATGATGATTCTTGGATTTGGCTAGTTTCTAGAGAGAGAAACACATGGAGAGATAATTTCTAGAGAGAGAAAGCTCTATGTGTAAAATGTAAATGAATAATGACTAGCTTGCCTCTTCCAAAGTTGGAAGAGGCTTTTATAGTTCTTACAATATACCGGGTATTAGTACCCGGCTTAATACCGAAAGTCATACGATTAACTATTAAACTACGAGCTATAATAAACAGTAAAATACACGGGGTGACCGAGTCTTTTTCTAATATATAACAGAATGCTATCTCAACTGAATCAGCCTTTGGACAGACCCGAAAGACCTAACGTATTCAATCTAATAGCAATTTCAAACAAACA
>BQNB010080642.1:0-5000 GCA_026074375.1 Tanacetum coccineum
AAGTGTTAGCAAAGTATGGTGTGACACAACGACTTTCTACCTCGTATCACCCTTAGATAAGTGGCCAGGTGGAGGTTTCAAATCAGGGTCTAAAAAGGATATTAGAAAGGACAGTAGGTGAGCATTGAGCAAAATAGGCCGATAAATTACACGACGCCTTGTGGGCTTTCCGTACTGCTTTCAAGACACTTATCGGTTGTACTCCTTATTAGCTCATGTACGGAAAAGCCTATCATCTGCCCATTGAGCTAGAGCATAAAGCCTACTGGGCCTTAAAATGGGCTAATTTTGACTTAAAAACTACGGCTAATCACCGAAATGTTCAAATGAATGAATTAAATAAACTTCGGGGTCAAGCCTATGAGAACTCTTTGATCTATAAAGAAAAGACGAAGAAGATACACGATGCAAAGATAAAAAACCAAGAATTCCATGTCGGTGATCGTGTTCTTCTTTTCAATTCAAGATTAAAGATTTTCTCTGGCAAATTAAAATCCCGTTGGTCTGGCCTGTTTATGGTTTCTAAAGTATTTCCATATGGCACCGTTGAGTTATCTCAACTTAACAGTCCCAACTTCAAGGTAAACGGGCACCGGATCAAACACTACTATGAAGGGGACATCCCTGCTATGGATGTCCCGGATCTCCATTGTTCCCCTAAGGACAAATAAATTCGGAGGCGAGTCAAGCTAATGACTCATTAATAAATAAGCGCTTCATGGGTGACAACCCATGCTTATCCTAGTAGTAGTAATTATAATATATTAACTTAGATTTAGTAATCAATAAGTGTGGGGGAGTGCTTCTCTCCATGTTGTGTTTCGTGGTTTTTTGTTTTTGCTTGCAGGATTCCTTATGATCGTGAATACCATCGTACTTGTTTTCAATCCTCCAATCACTCGGTCTCCGATCATCTTCATGTTTATATCTAGGGAATTTTTTTCCATCCTGATCATATATATATATATATATATATATATATATATATATATATATATATATATATATATATTGTTTCCCCTTTCACACTTGGAATTTTAAGCATTTGCCTTTTTCGTTCTTAAGTGTGGGGGTAAAACCTGACATTTTTGAACATTGAGGCCAATGTTCAGTTCTAAGTGTGGGGGGGATTTTTGTCGAAATGATCATACCTATGCATGTTTGCGCCCCACGTAACCCCATTTTAACCAATATATTGTTTTATTTTATTATTAAAAAATGTAAAAAAATAAATGATAAGAAAATAGAAAAATATAACAATAGAAATAAGGCCCGTAGGCTAGGACTAGGGAGATTTTAACTTGACCGAGTGTTTCACTCTAGCTTTCCCCTTAGATTTTGAGACTAAGCGTTTGCAAGACTTTAAAATTTTGCAAAGAACAAAAAATGATAGATTTGAATATAAGTTAGATGCTAAGCGTGGAGTAGTTGGATCTATTTAGAGCTCATAGAGGTTAATTGTGGCTTTTTGCTCCCATCAGCTTAAAAACTATAAAAATAATAATTTTTAATAAATAAAGTTGATTTGGTTTTTACGATCAGTGTTGTAAATATCGGCCTTAGCGGCCGATATATCACTGATATATCGCTTATCGGTGGTCAACCGATACGTTTTTTCACTTATCGGTAAAAAATCGGTTTTGGTCAAAATCAGTCAAAAATCGGTCAAAATCGGCCATTTTTGGGTTTTTTTGGTATTATGATTTTCTTGATCGTGATTTAATAAAAGTATACAAAACTGAATTAAAACCACACATAATGTATATTTTACAACATATACATAAGATATATAGTTAAAAATAATAAGAATATTAAAAAACTTATTAAATATATATATATTTTGCAGAATTCCTTTAAATTTAGGGTCTCCGCCGAGAAACCGATATATCGCCGCCAAGACCGATATATCGCTTAAAGGGGATCGACCGCCGAGCGATATTTACAACACTGTTTGCGATTCTTAGTTTTGATCCCTTCATAGAGATTCCTTTTGATGAAAGTAAGGTACACATCGAGGTTTTGTCAGTGTTGTGGGAAATAGGCTACCTATTCCTGACGGCTCGCTCCCGTTGTCTAGGTAGTTAAAAGACCACAAGACTTGAAATTTGGCTGTAAAAATAATAATGATAATAATGTAATAAACTGAAGCCGAAATAAGGCCACTGTTTCCTGTCAGTTCGCTCCTGATGTTGCAGTCGTTTAAAGGGTGGAAGTAATAATAATAATCCGAGATTGATAAAAGTTTGATGTTTCTGGTCAGTTAGCTCCCGATGTTACATCCTTCAAAAAGGTCAAGGAAATTATCGATGTCGAATAAGACTACTATTTCTAGTCGGTTTGCTCCCGATGTTGCAGTTGTTTAAAGGACCAAAGGCTAATAATGTTGCAATAATAATAATAATAAAACCAAATTTCAACTCCGAGGTTATCTAAATAAAGCATCCATTTCTAGACTGTAGTTGAGTTGTTTCGGATGAAATAAAAAGGATAACCCCTAAATCATGCGAAATTAGAACCTTAATGCGGACCTTATTCTCAACATATCGTCTCTTTAGGAAAGGATTTCAAACTAATTGTGGTTTAAACGGGTCACCTTTATAATAATAAGGCCATAATATATTTAAATAAGTGATCTCGTTTCACATTATATTTTCTTAATAAAATATGTAGAGGAATTAGGAATAAGGGAGCAAAAAATAGATGCATTTACACAATTAGCATTTATGAGTAGTGTTAGCATCTAATCTTATATTTAGTTGTGATTTCATTTTAAGCTTGGTTTGGGGATTGTAAAAATCAAGGATGATGAACTCCCTTTCTTAAAGCTTTTTAAATAAATTTGATTAAAATTTTATATTTAACATTATATCTATTAATGAATAAGTGGTTAAAATGGGAGCGCTTTAAAACAAAAGATTTTTAAACTCTCTTAATGAACCTTTTCTGTTCTTGTTTGATGTGAGGGGTTATTAAGTTAGGGGGTTAAATTATTTCTTTCCGGGCGTGTATTTTAAACATTGCGTGTGGGACCAACAATAGCTTAGTGTGGGGGAATTTGATATGTGCTTAAACATACATCCTTTATAGCCCGGACAACACTAATAAACGGACTAATAACACTAAAATATGCTTTTTTATATTGCAAATATGTTTGTTTTGTGTTGTTATGTCTTGCATGAACAAAGGATTGAAAACAAAGCAAAAATGGAGACTTTCGGTTGAGTTTTAAAGACGTTTACGCGTTTTTTGAGATCAAGACGAAGCCGTTAATATTTCCCGAGCATGCCATTAGAAAGCTCGAGTTTATGAGCCCGACGGTGCATTCATTTCTTATTGGTCCGGCCCGACACCCTTTATATGGGTCATACCAACCCATTATTATCACTAGTCTAGTCAAGTTTAAAACCCAGCCCAACTCCACCTAGTCAAAGCAGCAGTCCAGCAGGTTGGAGGTGCAATATGCCAGCCTAAGATAATAGAAGGAAACTCGGCCCAACAATTGACAAAGCCCAAATAAAATGTTTATTCTACTGCGTGAACATGCAAATTGATATGAAAGAAGAGTGGCAGCGAGTGGACTTCACTCGCCTAAATTAAATCAAGCAAGCGAGTAGCCTACTCCACTCGCACCCAATAACAACTTCATGGCCTGTTAAATGCCAACACGTGTCCCTCTAATTTTCTATATTCAATTTATGTAATTAAAAGTGAGTACGAGGTAAAGGTTATGATTGGCAATTTATACCAATGATTGGGTGGCGTTTTTTACAAGCAACAATTTGATAAGATGGGACACATTTATTGGTACTAGCTTGAGGGCAAAAAGACAAAAATACCCCTTCACTTTTTGGTATAAAGGAAGACACAACAGCTTAAGTTAGAGTCATTAGCTTAGTAGTAGTTTAGAATTCTCAGAAATATTTTTAGCTTATTAGTCTTCTTTTTTCTAGCTTATTGTAAAAGCTGAATTCTTAGCTTATTTAGCCTCTTTGTAATAAGATTTTGGTTTAGCATATTTATAAAAGATAGTTTGAGGTTGGTTTACTTATTAGTGCAACTTATTTCTTCTTCTTCTTCTTATTTCTAAAGTCTTCGGCTTATTTAATAAGCTAATTTTGTTTAGCTTATTTTCTGTTACAAATAAGCTCTTGTTGGCTTATTGTTTTCTCTTTTACTTCTTTTAGTTTCTTTTCGTTGCTTAAAAGCTTGTTTTCTAAACTCGAATAAGCTTTCCATAGTTTATTTAGTTTAGATTTAGCTTATAGAACAAAATAAGTTTCGGCTTATTCATTTACTTCTATTTCTTTTACTTATGGCTCAATTCGGATATAAGAAAAGTACATTGAGCTTATAAGCTCGGCTTATTTATAAGCCTAGTTACTTTTAGATCTGAGAACTTATTAGCTTAAAACTCATCTTATTTGTTTTATAAAAAGGTTTTCAAATAGTTTTTTTATAAAGTTTTAGATTAAGTTTTCATAATATGAAATGGATAGTATAGTTTTGTAGCTTATTTGGTCTCGAAGGTGGTTTGGTTTTCTTATTATCTATCTTATTTGGTTGTCGTTATTCTAGATCTTAAGCTCGATTCAAAAATTCAATAAGGAAGCAATAAGCCATGGAACTCAGCTTATTATATAAGCCTTAGTCTACCTTACTTTCAAGAGCGATGTTTAGCTTATAACTTTTGTGGAAAAGCTTTGTTTTTGCTAAAATTGTACTTTTAATCTCGTTTCATGTCTTGTGCTAAGAATAAAATTCAAACATGGGCTTACTGTTGTGTATTGCTAGAACTTAATCCTATCACGTGGCCAATTTGTTGTTTGGTTTAACTATTGTTGGGCCAAGTTGGTGTTTGGTTTAGCTACTGTTGGGCCTAAGTGTGATAACAGCCCGCGTTGGGTTTATATTAATTGTGGTTAACAGTTTGTGTTTGATTGTGTTTTGTCGTTACCGGTTCAACTCATGAGGCGTTGAGCTTAAGGGTCTAGTAAACTAGC
>BQNB010080642.1:12500-29874 GCA_026074375.1 Tanacetum coccineum
AACAGAAAGAAAACAAATACCTTGAAGAATTTTTTGACATGAAAGCCTTAAAAGAAAAGGTCGAGGAAAAATTATACAAATAAGACTAGTCTCTTTAAATAGTTTACATGCTGTGTAAACTAAAGCCTTATTATAATGAACAGAAAAAGGTAGCTATTGGCTACAAGAACCCCTTATGTCTCACCCGTGCAAAGCAAGTTCAGTCTGCTCTATATAATGGTCATGAAATTATCAAAACCAATCATGTCCCGACCATAGTTCACAACTCAGAGGATACCCAAGAGATAGCTGAAATCACTAGGAAGAAAATAAATGACAAAATGAAAACACCTCTGTGGACTAAACAAAACATTAATATTCGACCCTTAGATTACTCGAAAGAGAACTTTCTGGCGACCTTTACACCATAGACACAACTGACCCCCAGTCAGATATTTTGGTCCAAGGATGTCCTCAAGATGAAAGCAGAAGTTCTCAAAGAGCAGACCCCAGCTTCAAGACCAATCAAAGCGTTGACGGTGTACCCTCCTAATACACCTGCAACGCTTGTACCCAGGGTGCTTCCAACAAAAAGTTAAGTGAAAATTAACATTTTTGCACTTATACAATTTTTTTTAGAATTTGAAAAAACCTGTAAAAAGAGAATTACACCAACGGGGCTCACTGAAGGGGGAGGGGCTTTGAACAAACCAAGAATGTTATCTCATCCGCGGTCATTCCATTTTTCAAAAAACATAAAAGATACATTCTGATGGTATTCAAAGGCTCTCACTAATGAAATCAAATAAATGAAGAAATTTTTTTAGATAGAGTTGATAAAGCTCAGGTTACAAAAAATGTTGTGAATATGAAGTATGATGAGATTGAGCAGAAAAATCTTCTCATTGCAAATGACAACTTAATTGCCGATTGCTTGTCCAAAGAAGTGTTTTATATTGCAACGAATTTTGAGCTTACTATATCTAGATTCACTGAAATGCATGATGCCCACATTGTTGGTCAAGCATGTTGTCTGGAACTTGAAGCAGAGCTTTCTAAATTAAATGATAAGATTCAAAAGGATGATCATAATGAACTAGTAAAATGTTTTTCCAACCTTAAGGTCAATCATTTGAATTTACAGTTAAAGTATCAACACCTTAAAGAAAGTTTTGGAAACAATACATCTCTACCCGCACAGGATGCTCCTGATTTTGACTTAGTCTTTGTAATAAAAAAAATGAAAGCTTCCATTCAAGGAAAGGACAACGCCATCAAAAAATTGAGACTGCAAATCTCTTAATTAAAGGAAACCCGTAGTGAAGCAGACCGTACTCTTGATTTCAGGGCTTTAGATTTTTAGATCACTCAATTAACTAAAAAAGTCACCGTTCTCCAAGAACAAAATGAGCTTTTTAGGGCTGAGAATGCAAAAATTAAGCAGCATTACAATGAACTATATGATTCTATTAAGATTACACGTGCTAAACATATCAAACAAACAACTGCCTTGTTAACTAAAAATGAGAATCTGAAAGCCCAAATACATAAAAATCTAAAATGCATCACTATGGATTCTGTAAAACCAAGAGTTCTTGCACCTAGTAGGCATGCTATAGATATTAAACCAATTCCCCATCGCAATAGGAACAATAAGGAAGTTCATCTAGATTATCTCAAACATCTTAAGGAAAGTGTAGAAACTCTTCACGAGATAGTAAAGGAAGCTAAGGTTTAGAGACCATTAGATAGATCACTTGCATCTGCTTGCCTTTACACTAAACACTCTCAAGAACTATTAGAATATGTGACTGGCACTTGTCCGAAAGACTTCAATAAACGAGATAAAAAGCATGCTTCTACCCCTTTAATTAGGAAAAAGCAAGTTACTTTTGAGGACCAATGTGAAACGTCAAATAATAACACACACAAACATGTAGAGCGACTAAACATTTAGAAGACTAATGTCCCCATGATTCCCTCTACAGGAGTAAAAAGTTACATTGACGCTAGCAGATCAAAGCCTAGGAGCAATACCAAGAAAAATAAGATCTCGCCAGCTAAAATTGTCAACAAGAAGAAAGTAGAAGAGCACCCTAGGACCAATAAGTCTAATTTGAAAACTACAAATCATGTTGATTCTAGTATTAGCTCTAAGCGTACTGTAATTAATTCGAATTCTCATTCTGTTTGCCAGACATGTAACAAATGCTTAATTTCTGCAAATCATGATATGTGTGTGGTTAATTATTTACACTCGGTGAATGCATCCCCCTCTGTTAAAGATGTTGTCCGCAAAGTTAAGAAAGTTGGAAACCTAAGCAAGTTAAGCAAGTGTGGAAAGCAACAGGAAAAGTGCTTACCAATGTTGGTTATCAATGGAAGCCCACGGGAAGAATATTCAATTTAGGAGAATAGTGCCCTTTAACTAGGCTCACTACATCCACTGTTCTGCATGTATAACACACTAAAAATGTTAGTACTAGTAAAACTATAATAACTGAGAATTTAAGTAACAACTCTCAGAAACCATTAACTAGTTACCAACATAGAAACAAACAGTACAAGGCAGTTCCCACTAGCATTCCCACTCCAACTGTGAATCAGGCAATTGATACGTCTATGCCAACTGATGTTGCTTATGCTAACCAATAGGACCCCGACAAAAATTAGGGATCTAACTTTCCAAACTCTCCATCTTCGTTTGTTTTCAAATGCAGGTCGTACATATCGTCCTTTGGTATTTGGACTCAGGCTGCTCAAAACATATGACAGGGGATCGCTCACGGCTTAGGAATTTCATAAAAAAGTTCATTGGGACAGTTAGATTTAGAAATGACCACTTTGGTGCTATCATGGGTTATGGAGATTAAGTGATTGGTGACAGTATGATCTCCAGGGTATACTATGTGGAAGGATTGGGACACAATCTATTTTCTATCGAACAATTTTGTGATTTTGATCTTGAAGTTGCCTTCAGGAAGCATTCATGTTATGTTCGAGATACAGATGGTGTCGAATTAATTAAAGGTTCTTGTGGTTCTAATTTATACACTCGGTTGAAGACATGATGAAGTCCTCCCCAATTTACTTGTTTTCCAAAGCCTCCAAGAACAAATCATGGTTATGGCATCTTCGTTTAAACCACTTGAACTTTGGCTCCATCAATGACATTGTAAGAAATGATTTAATAAGTGGCTTACCTAGATTGAAGTTTGAGAAAGATCATCTTTGCTATGCATGTCAACTAGGAAAGAGAAAAAAGCATACACACACACCCAAAACTAAAAACACCAACTTGGAAGTTCTTAATACCCTTCATATAGATTTATGTGGACCTATGCGAGTGCAAACAATTAATGGGAAGTGTTGGGAATTAAAGATTCCTTGATGCTGTTTGAATTAAATGAAACAAGAGGGACTAAATCGACATAATGAAGATTCAACAAAAGATGGAAGATTATAGAAGATATGATCAAAGATATGAAGATCATGATTGATATTCAAATGATTTAGTTTCCTTATACTTATGGAAAGCATTAATAAGTATTAAATATGATGAGGAGGTTACAAGGTTTATTAGGAAAGCATTAAAATGTATTAATGTAGAATACATAGGAAAGTATTAAATGTGTTGTAACCTACTAGGACTCCTTGGACTATAAAAGGAGGTCTTGGGGTGTAGAGAAAAGATCATCAATCTCTACACAATCATCATATACACGTTTTACTCATAGTTAGTTATAGCTTCAAGGTTGTAAACCCTATCACTATTAAGAGTGATCGTATTAATATATTGAAGCTGCAATGTTTGGTTAATTGTTATTATTCTTCTTAGTATCACAACCTAGTTTCCGCATAGTTTGTGATATTCCCAATCAAAGTTTCTACCATAGTTGTCTTGGATTTGTCCAATACAACTAAACCTTATATCAGCTAAGGAGTTAAAGATATGTTTAGAACAGAATCAACAAGTGGCATCAGAGCTGGTTGAGAAGCTTTGAATAAGAAGAACATATTTTCTACACACAAGATTTGTTTGTCGAAGAAGAGATGGCCTACAGCTCAAGTTCTTTAAATGCTAATTCTAAGGTACATACTTGTTCTACTGAATGTGAGCAATCATATGCTAATCTTAAAAAATTATATGATACTCAAAGGGAACAACTTGGTGATGCTAGTATAGAAATACAAGCTTATACACTAGCTTTAAAAAAGGTAGAAGCTCAATTAATCTGTCATCAACAAAATCAACTTGCTTATGAACAAAAGATTAGATTTATGAAAATTGATTTAGATGACAAAACTGATGTGCTCACATATCATAAAAAACTATTAGCAGAAGCTACAAAAGAAAAAGAAGAGTTAAAAACCAAATTAGAAAAATGGGAACATTCTACTAAAGGTCTTAATAAACTGCTTGATAGTCAAATGAATGCTAATGATAAAGCTGGTCTTGGGTATGATGGTGCAAAAGAGTCTAAAGTAAGTGAAACAATTACTAGTGTGTCTAAAGTTGAAATAAGTAATTCTAAAACTAGTAATGACAAAGTAGAAATGCCTAAAATTAAAACTGTTAGGATGAATGAACCCATCATTGAAGAATGGGAATCTGACAGTGAAGATGATGAGATTGTGGTCAAACCTAAGGAAGTAACAAAAACAGTCAAACCTAGCTTTGAAAAGATTGAATCTGTTAATGCTAGGAATGAAACTGTTAGGCAAGCAAAAAACCCTAAGAAAAATAATAAGAGTCCTAGAGGGAATAAAAGGAACTAGAATTGTATGATGACTCAGAAATTAGGTGATTTTGATTTTAACAATAAGGCTTGCTATGTATGTGGTAGTTTTGCTCACCTGCACTATACCTGTAAACACAAGAGAAAGATTAATGATCAAAAACAGGTTAAACCAGTGTGGAACAACTTAAAGATGGTGAATCACCAGAACTTTGGTAGATTTTCTCACCCTAATCCAAAAAGTAATATAGTTCCACAAGCAGTACTAACTAAGTCAGGCCTAGTATGACTTAATACTGCCAAATCAATTAGTACTGCTCAATCCAGAAAAACAATGAATGATGCTATGCCGACAACATACTCTTATTATAATACATATTCATCTGTTAAAAGACCCTTTAACAAGAAAACCGTAAATTATAATAAATATTTCAATAAAAGAGTTAATACTGTTAAGAGTACAAGGGTTAATATTGCTAGGCCAAAAGCAAAGGTTAATACTGTTAGGGCCTCAGCTAGCTAGGTTTGGAAACCAAAACATGAAGAATTAGACCATGTTTTCAAATCCAATAGTGCATCAAAGATCCTGACAAGATATGATTATGTTGATGCACTAGGCAGGTTCAAGTATGTTCTGGCTTGGGACTTCAAAAGACACTAACTTTCTTATTGCAGGGCAATTCATAAAGAGAGTATGATTGTGTAATACTGTGGTTTGTATTTTTGTGCTTTGTGGACTAACTTTTTGTAGAAAAAGCAAATAAAAGTGTTAGATGGAAAAGATAGTTGGTGTCGTTCATATTGTTGTTGCTGTATGTTTTGAGATATTCTAGAAAATTAGGGTTTTTCACAAACTCTAAACAGAAGACTCAATGGGTTAAGAAGAAGGTTTATAATTGTTATCACTGCAGGTTAAAGAGTAGTATGCATATGGTTTGTGTGTTTGAAAGTTACAGCAGGTTGTTGTGTACCTATCTAATTGGATTTGTAAAAAGTGAACATGGGATTGGCTGCATGGTTATAATATTGATGGCGTAATCAACAAGGGAAACACTTGAAAGTTTATGTCAATGGTGTTGATATGTATTAGTACTGCTAGTTGTTACTTAGTACTGCTAGTACATAGAACTTAGTACTGTTAGCGTGAGTTTTAAAAGCAGTTGGTTTGTGATTGTTGTCGTGCTTATATAAAGTATTGTGGTGACAAAAGGCTATTGGTAATGCTTATGGTTTTGTTGTTCAATGGAAGTGTTGTGGGTTTTGTAATTTTGATGCTGCTACAGCAGATAAACAACAATGATGAAGATACAACAGGTGTAGTCTTTAACAGGTTGCTATGACAAGGATTAGTGATAGTTTAGCAACTAAAAAAGAGTCGCTAAAAAGGTGTCGTCTTGATATTACTGACACATGACACAGTACTGCTGGTGATTGTAAATATTGGTGCTTTACTGACGTTAAAAAGTATCTCAAAAGGTATGGGAGGAAGGAGCACTTTATACTGCCAAGGGGAAGAATTAGTACTGTTGGGTATGAAGTTAGTACTGCCAACTTTATACTTAGTACTGCTTATGAGTACTTAGTATTATTCTTCATACATTAGTACTACCAGTTGTATGTTTATACTGCCAATGGCAGTTAATACTGCTAGCCTTATCTTTGAAGGTTAGTGTTGCTGCTTATGTAAGTTAGTGAGACGTTAATATTGCCAGTTCATGTTAGTGCTGCTATCACTAAGGGTTAATGATGCCAGTTTATACTTAGTGCGGCTAGTATGATTAATACTGCTAGTATATTTTTAATGCTGCCAGTATTAAGTTTCTGCTGCTAGGGTAAATTTTAGTAGTTACTATCGTTGGCCTTAAACCAAGGTTTGTGTTGCTCTCTATATAGAGGGTATTTATATTGCCAGCTTTGATCAAACTGCTAGTATTAAAATGAGTTTTTACTACTAGCATTGTGCGATATAGTATTAAAATGATTTATGGATAGTAGTTTTAAGAATTGGCAAGCTACAAAGGATAAGAGAATTTTTAGGTGTTCGTTTCACTTCAACACAACAAATGGGAATCAATTCACCATGTCTAACCGACACTAAGAATGGGATATTCCAGTGTAAACGACATCTGGTAAAGAAATCCTAAATCCATTAATAGCTGATAGTTTGCTAAAAACTATATGGTTCTCAATTTACCATGTCTTACGACAAAGAATTGGCTATTCCAGAGCAAACAGTTACTGGTAAAGAGATCTCAAATCTGTTAATGGCTGATAGTTTACCCAAAACTATATGGTTATCAATTCACCATGTTTTATTACAAAGGATTGGCTATTCCGGGGAAACGACAACCGGTAAAGAATCATCAAATCCATTTATGGCTGGTAGTTTGCCAAAAACTATACATTTCTGTGATTCACTTCAAAGTGATGAGGATAGTTTTGAAATTATTGAATTGATGATTCTTTGTACCAATGTTCTTACCATGGTTCATGATTTGGAGAATTTAAAAACCACTTATCTGATAATGAAGAAAGTTTGGGTGACGATGCATCTAAATAGGGGAGGATTGATGATGTAGATGCAGAGGTTACCTTCATTGATAAGACTTTAAATGATGCTAGAAACAAGAACAACAAGATTTCAAACAACAATTAGAAGTGAAAAAGTGTTTGGATACATCTTCCTGATGATCAAGAAGCTTACACAGAAGAAACTTGATGTTAACAAAGTGAATATCAAGTTTAGGGGAGGATTGTTAGGAATCTTTCATTCAAGAAAACTTGATGTTAAACAAGATGAATATCAAGTTTAGGAGAGGATTGTTGGGAATTAAAGATTACTTGATGTTGTTTGAATTAAATGAAACAAGAGGGACTAAATCAACATAATGAAGATTCTACAAAAGATGGAAGATTATAGAAGATATGAACAAAGATATGAAGATCATGATTGTTATTGAAATAATTTAGTTTCCTTATACTTATGGAAAGCATTAATAAGTATTAAATATGATGAGGAGGTTACAAGGTTTATTAGGAAAGCATTAAAATGTATTAATGTAGAATACATAGGAAAGTATTAAATGTGTTGTAACCTACTAGGACTCCTTGGACTATAAAAGGAGGTCCTAGGGTCTAGAGAAAAGATACCAATGTCTACACAATAATCATACACACGTTTTATAGTTAGTTCATAGCTTCAAGGTTGTAAACCCTGCTACCATTCAGAGTAACCGTATTAATATATTTAAGCTGAAATGTTTGGTTAATTGTTATTATTCTTCTTAGTATCACAACTTAGTTTTTGCATAGTTTGTGATATTCCCAATCAAAGTTTCTACCATAGTTGTCTTGGATTTATCCAATACAACTAAACCTTATATCAGCTAAGGAGTTAAAGATCTGTTCAGAACGGGATCAACATTTTGTGCAGGTAGAGAGTTACAGGTAGCGAGTTACAGGTAGAGAGTTACAGGTAGCGAGTTACAAGTAGCGAGTTAGATACTAGCGAGTTACAGGTTTTTGAAGATCTTTCTCTAGTGACTTGTGAACAGGAACTCTGTCAATTTAATTTCTTGCCAGCGAGTTGTCTACTCTCTTCCAGCGAGTTAAGCATAGCGAGTTACAGGTTTTTAATGATTCTTTTCTAGCAACTTATGAATAGGAACTCTGTCAATTTAATTTCTTGCCAGCGAGTTATCTACTCTCTTCTAACGAGTTACCTCCAGCGAGTTATTGACTTTTTGGATTTTTAAACTGAATTCTTCAACGTGTAATCCTAACAAACCTTTACAACAATTCACCAAATCAAACAATAAATCACCACTTTTAACATACAATCACTAATCATTGTTCGATCAACTTAATCATTTCATAATCAATTAAGATGGCTAATTTTTCAGAAGATATCCAATGTGCCAGTTCAGATATCCGACCACCTATGCTTGATAGGACTGACTTTGCATCATGGCAACAACGTATTCGATTATATTATTGGGGTAAAGAGAATGGTGTGAACATTTTGAAGTCAATTGATGAAGGACCATTTCAGATGGGGACATTTCGGGAAACACTAACTGAAGGGATTGAAGGTGCCCCAAATCTAGGTTCAGAACGACCATGAGTCTATTATAACTTGTCACCTGAAGATAAAGAAAGGTACAATGCTGATATTC
This sequence comes from Tanacetum coccineum, assembly GCA_026074375.1. NCBI lineage: Eukaryota > Viridiplantae > Streptophyta > Magnoliopsida > Asterales > Asteraceae > Tanacetum > Tanacetum coccineum. The sequence goes on from BQNB010080642.1 coordinate 21,394, forward strand.
AGGTGACGAACATCCTACTTCTAGGGCTGCCAAAAGACATCTACTCCCATATCAATCATTACACCGATGCAAAGGACATATGGGACAATGTGAAGATGCTCCTAGAAGGTTCAAAATTAACAAAAGAGGACCGTGAATCACAACTGTATGATGACTTTGAACACTTTCGTCAGAACAAGGAAGAAACCATTTGCGACTACTATGTCCGATTTGCCAAACTCATCATGACACTGCGGTAACATCAAATGACCAATGTCCAGAATTGCAGTTGAAAAACTCCAAGTTTGTGAACAACATGTTTTGCCCTGAATGGGTAAGATTTGTTACAGCATGAAAATTGAACAGAGGTTTGAGGGAACTCCAACTATGATCAGCTGTATGCTTATCTGAAGCAACACGAGGCACATGCCAATGAGAAAAAATATACGGTTCGATTCACTCAATTACAATGTGATCCACTTGCTTGATGTCAAATGTCTCATACCACACACTATTCACAATCATCTACAACTCCACCATCTACATATGTTCCACCATACTTTGCTAACAACACTCAACTTGATTCGGGACTCTCTCCAACAGACAACTTAATTGAGAATTTAACCAACACACTTGCCCTTCTTACCCAATCATACAAAACATACCTACCTTAAACAAACAATCAACTCATAACTTCATCAAATACAAGGAACCAAGCTACGGTTCAAGACGGGAGAGTTGTGGTTCAGAATGTTCAGGGTCGACAGAATAGAGGTCAGGGGAACAATGCATGGGGTGGAGGTGCAGCTGGTTACGGGGGAGCACAAAATAGAGTTGGGAATGCTAATCCAGGTCAAGCAAGGCAGATTAAGTGCTACAACTGCAACGGTATAGGCCACATAGCAAGGAACTGCACCCAACCCAAGCGTCCACAAAACTCCAAATACTTTAAAGATAAGATGTTGCTGATGCAAGCTCAGGAGAATGGGGTGGCATTGGATGAAGAGCAGCTATTGTTTATTGTAGGTGGACAAGACAACGCTATTTATGAAGATGTGGATGAGCAACCTGTTCAGGATTTAGCACTCAATGTGGACAATGTGTTTAAAGCAGATGACTGTGATGCTTTTGATTTTGATGTTGATGAGGCTCCTACGGCATAGACTATGTTTATGGCTAATCTATCATTCGCAGATCCTGTTTATGATGAAGCCGGTCCGTCTTATGATTCGGACATTCTATTTGATGTACACGACCATGATCACTATCAGGATGCTGTTTGTGAACATCATGAAGAACATGAGATGCATGACGATGTACAACCAAACTACGTTGTTGAATCACATGGTAATTATACGAGTGATAGTAATATGATTCCGTATGAGCAGTATCTAAAGGACAACGCAGTGTCAGTTGTACAAAGTAATGTATCTTCTGTTCCAAATGATGCATACATGATGATATTTAATGATATGCATGAACCGCATGCCTAACTGATTCGTTAGAATCTATATATACGTAATTATAAAATATAATAAATGATGGAAAATTACCAAATTACCCTTGAGGACAAAGGTAAAAAGGAAAATCTTCACAAATATATATAATATAATACGTATATAAACCAGGAAGTATGATTCCCGGGTCGTTATTCCCCAATGATTTGTGAAATTGAAACCACGTTTGATGTTCGGAAAATGATTTGAATTAGAAACAAAGATTGATTTGATTATCTATAACTACTAATTAAAAACAGCAATTAAAACAAGCAAACAAAAACAATTAATGCACTAAAACAATTAACAATGACAATTAAAACGTGACAAATAAGCAACTATACTAAATTTAACTCCTAAAAATGCAAATTTAAATTCTAAACCTGAATTAAGACTAAAGAAAATTTTAAGAAAAAGAAAATTATTATTTTTTATTATTTTTGAATTTATTATGAGTTAAAAAACTAAATAAACCTATTTAAATCCTAGAAAATAGCAAATTAATTCTTAAAAATTCTAAAACATAATTTTTAAACTTAGAAAAATCTAAAATATTATAAAAACTCATAAAAACTATTTTTAACTATTTCTAATAATAAAATCTTATTTTTAAATCCTTAAATTAAAAGCTTAAAAATGAAATAAAAAACTAAAAAGGATAAATACTTTTAATACATGATAAACCAAAAGTATTTATTCTAATACTAAAAACTATTTTTTTGTATTTTTAAAAGTTATTTTACTATTTTATATTAGTTTTCGAAAGTTTTAAACTAAGAAAAATGATTAAAAATTAACAAATAATGGGAAAATTACCAAAAATTCAGGAAAATTCCTAAATGCTTCAAAGAATAAAGGAAAAATGAGAACTAGACCCCCAGCTTATCTAATAAGCTGGGGAGTCAGCTAAAAGGCTACGGCTTATATATTTGGGCTTAAGGCCCAAATGATGTTAACTATTAAATGAAAAGGAGGATGACCAGATGAGCTATTGAAGCACACTGGTTAAGGCATTAGACATGTGAAAGGGAGGTCATGGGTTTAAGTTCTAGGCTTACCCTTTTTTATAATTTTTTTTATTTTTGAAAAATTAAAGAACAAAGATGTAGAGGACAACTTTTTAAACAACTTTAATGAAAGAACATTAAGATGAAATTTAAAAATTAAGCTCACAAAAATCTTTTAAAACTGCTGTTTACAGAAAGTTAGCTTTTGAAGGCCAAAAAGCTATATTGCAATCAAATAAGCATACAGTCCTCAAATAGGCATTATTGTCAAAACCAAAAGTTGCTTTATGAAGCTTAAAGTGTCTAGAAGCTAGATTTGAAAAGCTAAATAACCTAATAACACATTAAGCTAACTAAATCTAATGATCTAAATGATAAACTCAGGAAAAAGAAAAACTCAAAACTCAAAAACTAAATAAGCTAATACAGAAGCTGAGCTTATGAAAACTAGATAAACTAGATATAAGCTATAATTCTAATTCATAAAACCAGATCCTATAAGCTAAAAATCTAAATTTAGAAACTAAACTTTACTTGCTACTGTTTTTGGCTTCTTAGGAATTTTGGTGAAATATAAAAGCTAATGTACCTTAGAGAATAAGCTAGAAATTTAGAAACAAGTTTTAATCTAACTAAATCTATATGTTAATTATATGTATTATCCAACACACGTAAAGTATAAAATATATAATACGATGAAAAATTACCAGATTACCTTTAAGGACAAAGGTAAAAGGAAATTCTTCAAAATATATATAATATAATACGTATATTAACCAGAAAGAATAATTCCCCGGGTCGTTTCCCTAACGATTTGTGAAATTGAAACCACGATTGTTGTTCGGATAATGATTTGAATTGGAAACAAAGTTTGATTTGATTATCTACCTCTACAATTTAAAATAAGCAAATAATAAAAATTAAACATGAAGACAAATAACGAGAAATCAAAATTTAACTAGAAACGCAAAATGGGACCCATAAACGGAGGTAAAAAAAACCTAAATTTCTAAAAATAAACTTAACTTAAATTTTTCTTTTTAAATGGGCTCTAATTGACTAAAAAGTAAGTTTAAAGAAAAGTAGAACAAAAACGGAGTTGAAATTAGCTTTAAAACACGAAAAACATAAACGAGAACAAATCCTATTCTTTAAAAATCGAATTTTTGCAAATTAAACCCTACAAAAGCAATACTAATTTTCCTATGAACTTTATGATAAAAGAAAATTTTCTAAAAAAGATTTTTATTTTTTTGATTATTTTCCTATTTTTTATGATTTTTTAAAGTTTTTAATAAAAATAAATGTTTAAGAATTCTAAACGAATTATAAAAATTCTAAAAAAAATACTGTAAATAGCTTAAACTAATTAAAACCTAGGAACAATAAGCTCGATGTCACAGCTTGTAAAATAAGCCACGAAATAAGCTAAAACAGCTTATAAGCTAATAAGGACTAAATGTGTATAAATAATAAATGTTGCAAGAGTCTAATGAAAAAGACCCAAGGGCGCAGCGGTAGTATGTGGTGTGTGTGGTATTATAAAAGGGTTGAGGTGTTGAGGTCGGGGGTTCGAGCCTTGCTCACCCCCGATTTCCACTTCCCTTTTTTTATTTTTAAAAACTTAAAGAACAAAAGTTGTTAAGCACTTGAAAATAAGCATTTTTAATAAAAGAAACTTTTTGTGAAAAGCACTAAATAAGCTGATAGAACAGCTTATACTTGACAGAAACTTAAACTAAGCTTTTTTTTGCTTTTTCTTAAACTAAAATAAGCTAAAGAACTAAATAAGCTAAAATTAAGACTAAATAAGATATAATAAGCTAAACTTAAGCTAATGAGCTAAATAGAACTAAAAATAAGCAACTAAATAAGCTAGAAAACTGAATAAGCACTTATGCAAAACTAAAATCCAAACAGGCCCTAATAGCTACTTTGAAAATAAGCTAGAAAATAAGTACTCTATAAAGTAAAACTTAGTTTTTCTAAAAACTTGGCTTAAATTCTACTAGCAAATGCTTTTCAAAAGAGCTTAAAGCAGCAAGAGCTTATTAAAAGGAGCTTGTGAAAACAGACAGCAAGCTCAACATGTGCTGAGTTTGCTTTGGATTTAAAAAAGACAAAAGGTCAATTTGCAGCTTAAATTCATATTAGCAAATAAGATTAATTTGAAAAAGCAAATTGAAAAAGTTGATTAATAACCTAAAAACTAATTGTGCTATAAAAACTAAGACCTAAGAATGACTAAAACCTACTGAAAATCAAACTAGAAAATGACTAGTATCAGCTTATGCTACTGATGCAATTGACAAGCAAAATGAACTAAACTATTAAAATCTATAATGAAGACCTAATGTAAATGAATTCTACTCTATTTAAACACAAATTAACAAACAAATAAGAAAATGATTAAGACTAGAAGAGAATTAAGCCAATGTTGCAAATGACACCTGACAGATTTAAACTTATTTTAAATCTACTTATGAAAAACTATTTTTTACCTAATCCTACTATTAAACCTAGTTAAGACAGACTTAGATTGAAGATTAAAACAATATCAAAGACCACAAAGGCCACAAGCAGTACTAACTTGTGGTTAATAGTGCTGTGCCAAACACCCCTTTAACTAAACTCAAAATCATTTTAGCTTATGAGTAAAAGATTTAATGATCAATTTTTAACAACCAGATATAAAACAGCTTATAACAAGTTTGATAAACATAAATCAAAGATCAATTAAGCTAGATCAAGATCTACAAGCTAAGCTAATTATTTTTGATTTTTTAGTTGATTTTATGACAGATAATGAAATACTAAGATCTATAATTATATAGCTAAAAACAGATTAAAAGACATAACTAATAAGCATAATAAGACAATATAAAGCACAAATAAGCAATAAGAAAGCAGATTAAGCAATTGATAAGCAAATAAGCAAAACTACACTAAGTATTTAAAAACAGAATTTGAAATGAAGACTTACAATAAGCTTTAGCTAAACAAAAGCTTAAAAGGCTCAAAGAGCTTGTCTACTAGCCTTGGCTTATTTAAAATAAGCCAGTAAAAGTCCATGGAAGCTCATCCTTTGCTAGCTTCCTTTCCATAAGCTCAAAATCCAATAAGTCAAGGTATAAAATTTATTTTAAAGTTTAAGTAAATTAGGTACTTATTAAAGCTCAATTACAAGCTTAGAGACTTGTAAGAGCTTATGAGCTTTTAAAACAATAGCATACATTTGAGAGTAAAGAAGAGCTTATAAGTGAAAAAAGCTTATGAAAACTAAACTTAGGATTTTAGTAATACTCAAAAACAGATTACAATGCTTTATAAAAGAGACTACAAGAGCTTGAAAAGGTAAAATTACATTTAAAAAACTACATAAGCTTATTTAACTAAGAAAAATTACATGAAAAGGAGATATGTTGTGTGTGAGAATGTGAGTTCTTTTAAAGCAACTAAAAGAATCTTCTAGGCTCTTGAGGCAGTTATACACTCCTCTAATCTTGTCCATCCATCCTTGCTCAATCATTGGAAGCTCATTCTCAACCCTCGATTTCCACTTTTGCACATACGGATTGCCAGCGTGGCAATCCGTGATGTGACAGCTTGTGTGTTAGTTTTGTGAGTAGGATTAGTGTGAAAACTTCATTCCCTTGTGCTTTCTTTACTATCTAAGATCCTTGCTTGCTTGGGATAGACCAATTAGAGGGCTTGATGATGTAATAACTCTGCCAACGTGTACCATACCTCTTTAATTACCCAATCTAGCCCTTAATTTGTAATTGCCCTTTGATTTGACCCATGGTAATTTGGGGAAGGAGATGAACAGTAAAAACTATTTCTCCCGCCCTTTTTTTACATATAAGGGTGTGTTTGATTATTTTGTTTACCCGGGTAAAAACTTGGGCCGGGTTAAGGGATTTGGGCCCGGGCTTGGTTTTTGGTTTGTTTTATAAAAAGATAACGGGTGTTAACTTCTATTAATAGAAGTTAACACCGTTAGGGCTCTAAGGGATGTTTTTGTAATTTTGGAATTAATAAGGGACTGATTTGGAAATATTTGGAGTTTTGTCTTTTGTGGTTTGATTTAAGTTGACCAAAGGTTGACCACTGCTAACTTTTTGACCTTTTAGTAGAAAACTTCTGGCTCTTTGTGTGCTTTTCTGTTCCCGTGTCCGCGTTTGTCCGATTTTAACCGTTTTCTTGCGATTTTTGCATTATCCGTACCTACACAATCACAAAAACAAAACAAGCAATATTCAAGCATTTTAAGCACAAATTTGTCTTTTTAGGGCCTATTTTGATATAAAACGGATATGTGTGTCCTCATGCAATATTACATGCTCTATAACCAAATACCTCGAAACCTCCCCAAACTAATCCTTTAAGAAGTAGTAAAGTCTTTCGTGTGAAGAGTTTCTAAGTCACAAGTTATAAAACACCTCACTTCCCATTTTCAAATATTTTTCTATTTTTATGATTTTTTTTATAATTTAATCCTACAACTAACAACTTATTCTTGTGTGACATAACGTAATGCTTTCATTATTCATTGATAACTTTTAGGATCATAGAACAAAAAACATTTAAAGTGTCTAAAAAGATAAATTCATCATCCCCGACTTTCACCTCTCCAAGCCAAGCTTAAAAACAAGATCATTATAAATTATAAGTTATGATGCTAACACTACTCATAAAAGCTAATTGTGTACTTACTTTTCCTCCCTTATTCCCTAATTTTGTATCTCAAGATTTTATTTAAGTCATATACCCGAAGGCTCTTTAAGACTTTATTTCGATACTTATTAATTCCAAAAATAAAGCGTAACGGTTAAAAACGCAATAATTAGCTTCTAGCCCTTTTCAAAAGATCAAATGTCATCAAGATTAAAGTCCACATCGAGGCGACCAAAATTTGGCTTTTATTAGGTTACTTAAGCAAGGTACCATTCATGTCATATACCCTAAGGCTCTTTAAGACATAAATGGACCAATCTTATTTGCACCATATACCCTAAGGCTCTTTAAGGTACAAACAAGACAAAAATTAAGCAACATTATTGAACCTTGGTCCTTTAGAAGGCTACAACATCGGCCACGCCTTCGACAAGATGCAGCAAACATATTTCGACCTTGGATTATTACTATGTGCTCTTTTTAGAAGACTGCAACATCGGTTGTGAGCCGGCAAGATGCAGTAAACTTTTATTTAGCCTACAGTTTTATAGATTCTACTTACCTCATATACCCTAAGGCTCTTTAAGGGATAAGCAAAATATTTATTAATGTGATACATATAGTATGCCAAATTAAGTATTCCTGATGTGTACTCATCTTAATCACAAAAGAACTAAAGAAAACATCTATTAACTAATTATTAACCAAAAAACCGCACAACTCTATTTATTAACAATTATATATAAAGGTAAAACAAGCTAATGGGAGAAAAAGCCACAATTAACACTCATGAGCTTTAAAGAAATCTAACTGTTCTGTGTTTAGCATCAAAACTTATACTCTACTCTATCATCTCTTGTTCTTCACAATTTAAAATTTCTAAAAAAGAAACTCGTGAATACTTAGCCTAATAAATCGAACTTTGCATATTTAAAATCAATTATGGGAACTTGCAAAGTCTTGACCTTTTCAAGCTAGACTAGCGTTTTATAGCTCCTTGTATAAAAGATTAGCAAAGACAATCTATATAAAGTTAAGGAGAAAGCTAAGATATAAAACCGGCCGGGTCAAAATTAACTTTTGTTCTCACCAACGGAAAACCTACATTCGTGTTAAAAAAATTGACTTAAATTTGATATTAAAATTTAAAAATTGAAAATTTTTGTGGGAAAACAGGGTACGTGAGAACAACGGGGTAAAAGTAGGTAAGATAATATCAAAGATATACTACCCCATACTAAAATCAAACATTGTCCTCAATGTTTCCTAATCTAAGGCTTAAAAACCCCATACTAGAACTCAAAAAAGGCGAATGTATAACC
>BQNB010080643.1:0-23381 GCA_026074375.1 Tanacetum coccineum
CGTAAACGTTTTCACATTTTGTTATTATCAAAACATTGAGAGGTCGAAAAATATGAATAACGTTTTTGGACATTATTTGTATTAACAGTATGATCTACTTTATGATCATGCAAAGGCTTGTGTATACTTTGCTACACAACCCGCACTTTCTTAAAATAAGTGTACGTGTTAGTGCATTTATTTTTGAAAACAAGAGAAATCTTATTTTTATTGGTGTTGTCTTTCAAAACAAATCACTCATTTTAGTTTTTCATCAGAAAAATATTTTAAAAGAATTCTATCACTCAAACAATAACTACAGCTCTTTCAATAGAAAACGAGTCATTATTTGAGGGGGAGAAATGTGCTAATAATTCTTTTAAATTAATGCTTCAAAATAAATCATGGACTAAACGGAAAAAGGTTTTGACAAAAACAAATCAATATTTAAAGGGGAGTTAATTTAGTTTAACTCGCATAGGCTTTAGATGTTATTTGTTTTAACATTTAGGGTTTAGAATGCAGAACATGGGATTTAGATGTCATTAGTTAGTATCTTAAGGGACTTGTATGTTAACTAGGAACTTATGCATGTTTAAATTTGCAACTAGAAAGATCTAGGTTGCCACTTAGACAAGTTTCTAATAACTTAAAAAAGCTTAAAAGATAATTAAAAGAAGTTATAAAAACGGTCTTCAACAAGTCATGGAAATTATTAGGAAAAGTTTTAACTTAACGAATAATAATTTAAGGGGGAGTTAATTTATTTTAAGTCCAAGTTCTTAATTTGTCAAAAGTTAATATCTTTAGGGGCTTAAATACAATTACAAGGTTAGTGGCTTAGGATTAAAACTACATACGGTCAATATTTCCAACACCACATAGTTTTAAAAAACTTAGGATTGTTTGGAAATAATTACGAAGTTTTAGAAGCCTTGAAGTTGATGATATATTTTTGATTCATTTAATGTTTCCTCCACCGGTTAGTCTCTAAGCTTATACTCGAAGGAGTAGTGATATTTGATAAAAGAGGTACTCATAGGTACGATGATTCGTTTAGATAGTCAGTATCCTGCAGGAAGAAGTGTATACATCCAGGACTTAATTGACTTTGGTGTTATCATTTTGAATACTTAGAGGGTTTAATTGTCTGCATCCGGGATTTAGTTAACTTTGGTGTTATAATTTATATCATCACAATCTTGAAGATAGAAATGCGTACATCCAGAACTTAATTGACTTTGATGATATGGTCTCGACTTCTTGAAAGGGATAAATTGGGTACTTTGGGTATTTGGGATTTATACAACAAGACTTCATCATGCAGATATTTGTATTCTGATGCGCTTGGAAGAAAGCCTTGAATCTACTTAAGATAGGATTGCTGGTTCGGGGGGAAGCTATAGAAGCGTCTAAAAGAAGAAGAAACATGCTTGACTACAGAATTCAACAACTTTCCAAAGGTTCAAGTGAAGGATATGGTATTATTCCACAGGTTCCCGATGAGCCAAAGAACAATTCTGGTAGCTCAAGCAACTCACTTTCTAGATTTGATGATGAAGTTCAAGATGTCTCCGGTGATGAGGAAAACAAAGATGATGCAGAAGTTGCAGAGAAACAAGCTGGAAATGAACAACTAGTTTAACTATGTCATCTGCTAAACACAAGATTCAGGCAATGATGGATGTTCCCATTCATCAAGAGGACCCAGCTGTCCAAAGAACCCCACTAATTGACACTGTTATCTCAATGGTTACTGAAAAAAAACATCAACACCGACACCACCGACCACACAAGCTTATGTTACAAATGTATCCGAATCTGACTCGTCCTCGACGTTTGAGCAAAGACTTTTAGAACTTGAAAAGAAAGTTGAAGCAATGCCAAAGAGAGCTTGGATAAAGAAAGATTAGAAACGAACTGATGAAATGGTATAATGATTGACAACCTTTTGCTGGAAAGACGTTTCAAGAGTAGCTTGAAATACTGTGTTGGTGGGAGGACAAACAAGACGGACTACAGATTGCGTATCCGGACAATCTGACGTTTTCATTTAGTCATGCTACTATTGAGGTCCAGTTTCGTTCTTTATCTTGTGATCATGCATATACGTAGTGTAGAACATAAAATAGGCTTATATAGTATGTGAGTATTTATTTTCAAGAATTTTTCAATAAATTCAAAATATTTCAAATTAACGTACTCAACACTATATAATACCCTCTTAATTGAGAGGAGCAGTGAAATGTTCCTAATAAGGCTTGCTAATAATCGGAATATTTTTCTCCCCAAACAGTTTTCAAACATATTTGAATCAATTGATATCCAAAATATCAAAAGATTTGATATTTTTGATAAGAGGAGAAAATGTGATTAAAATATATGAAACTTGTAAAAAGTGACCTGTATAGTCTCAAGTGCTGACTCATCTCTCACTGTGCAAAACTCTTTCGGTTATCGATGCATGTGTTGAGGGGGAGCATTTTTGAAAAAGTAAAACATCAAGGTACAAAATGTTTTGATTTATATCATTAGTACCTTGATTGATTTTTCAAAAGGTTTTAATGGCTACTGTGGAAATACCAAAAGGCCGACCATGTACTTAATTTTATGAAGTTATAAGGTGATTAAGGTTAGGTATTTGTTTCATGATCCAGCCAGAACTGGAGGGATCTACCCAGGGACACTCTATTAGATAGAATAGAAGTCCTTAGGTATGATTACATAAAAGGAGTAAAGTGAGAAAAGGGGATAATGCCGACTAAGACAGAGCTAGTACTGGAATAAACCTAACAAGGTGTCAGTTATGAAGTCTTGGTAAGCATTGAAGGGTTTGAAGAATGAAAAATAAATGTAAAGATAAAAGGTGAAAAGAAAGAAGCCCTCCTTATACTTAGGCAGAAACCGGGTCAACACATATGCTATCAAAAATACTAAGCTGTTGTCTGGTATTAAAGATAGACATCATGGACCCAGTGATGTAATGCACAACCCTCCCTAGACACTCAAGGTGTGTTTGGTAGGGAGAAATGAAGAGAAATAGATTTAATTTTATTTCTTAAGTTTGTTTGGTAGAGAGAAATAAAAAAGTGGAGAATTGAAGAGAATTAAGTTGGAAAATAGAGAGAAATGGTAGTGTAATTTTTGTCCACCTTATTTCCTTAATTTTGGTAGAGGATTTGGAGAAATGGGTTTTTATTTTTATTTTTGTTTTTTGCTTTTAATTTTCTAACTTTTTGTAATCACGGTCGGGTCAAATTCGAGTCAAGACTAAAAATTTTATACTCGAACCCGACCCTATTTTAATTTCGGTTACTCGGGTTTGGGTCAATTCGGGTCGGTTCAACTTGGGTCGGGTCCATTCGGGTTCGGGTCAACCCGAATATGTGTAAAATGTAATAAAAAATGACATTTTTTACGCTTTTAAATAGAAAATTTATATTAAAAAAATTAACAAAATCTTTGTTCGGGTCGACTCGAACCCGAGTTAGCAAAATTTTTTCAACTCGATACCCGACCCTATCTAGCATTCGTGTTACTCGATTCACCCGAATAAAATTTTTTGAACCGGGTACCCGACCCGAATAGGCTTAATATGGGTCGGGTCCGAATAGGCTTAACCCGACCCGAGTAACCTGACTCAAAAAAAATGATGGTAAAATTATTGTATTATAATCGTTCTTTATTTTTAGTTTTTTAAAGGAAGAAAAATAATTCGTGATTATTTTTTATTTCAATTCTCTTGTGTTACCAAACAATGGAATTCAATACATTTCTCATTTAATTCCATTTCTCTAAATTCTATTCTCTACTTAATTTCTAATATCTGAAATTCTCTCTACCAAACGTGCCCTCAAGGTCTCTCAAAATACTCTTGTTTCATTTCTCACAGAGATAAACGCATTTCTATCGACCGAGTTAATTGGTATTGAAAAGGTGGCAGTCTGCTCCAGCCTCATATTACAAAAACCAGAGATCATCAGTACATCTCATTAGGACACTACTCTAATATATTTTTATTCATACACAGTGACTTGTGAGATCCTACATGGATCAAACTTGTGACACTAGATATCGATTCAGTCCAGCTTATGAATTGACGGTTGACAGATTTTCAAATTAGCAAAACTCTTGATGTGTTATAAAACACTTTATTATTGACACATCGATTGATTTTCAAACCGATTTTCTTAGATCTTAAAGAACTCTATTGTTCTAAAGAGGTCGATCCTATGTCCATGAGAAGCCTCACAAGGGTATCTGGACATAGGAAGGCTGAACACGAATTGACGACTCAATCGAGAAAATAGTAACTTACCGATTCACTCTTACCGTGTTGTCTGCTTTGAGACGATCCGGTAATGAGAACGGCTAGTGCAGCTACGAAACCCTGTCAAGGAGATTCTTTGGAATTCTACCTGATCACAGGCAGTATTTATACTGATCAACGAGGAACCATGGTTATTGCAACCGTATTCGACGAAGTGACAAAGATACTTTCGTCCATATATGTTGTTTATCACTAACCCATTCATGCAGGTTTCCCGACGGTGGAAACAGTTGACCGATGACGAGTCGAATACATAGCCACATGCTCATACTCAACCAACAAATGTAAAGACACAATGAAAGCTCAAGTACATGTTTCAAAAGACTTCCGCTACTCTGATACTGCACGTTTTCCTTGAAATGACGAAGTGTTAAAGTTAAAGAATTTCAAAAAAGATGATTATACAAGCTTTCGAGATAAAAAAAGTATGAGCATGTTGGTCCGAAGGTCACAAGTCCACAAGAAGGCAAAAGATTACAAGATGATGATTAGAGATAATGTATGGCTGATGATCTCAAAAAAGCTCAAGATCACATGTAAGTCAAGCTGAAGGAACAAGCTCAAGCCTAAAGTCTAAAGATCACTACATATTTCACAAGATAAATACAAAGACTACGAGCAAGAATGAAGTCATTCATAGAATGCTAAGATTATGATCATTGTGAATTGGAATGACCTCCCTTAGGAGGAGATTGTTAGAAATACATAAAAGTCTCGGTCACTTCCAATATATTAAGTCATAGCTCGTAGTAAACGTTTTATTAAGTTAAGAAAGGAAACGAGCTGACCCATGGACTATCCATGGGTCACACACCCTAACCATGGTTGTAAGAAGTATATAAACCATCTCCTTCTATAGAGAGGGTGTTGGTTTTTTCTCATAATCTAATATTACATTGTTTCTCTCTCTAGAAAAGCCTTCCATCTCTTTCTCTCTCTAAACTTCCTATCCGAATCTTCATTGTTGTGTGTTATTGATATTCTACACGACCTTTTTGAGACTGTGTATATGTATCAGCCACCAGGTTTTGTAGATTCTCGGTTTCCCCATCATGTGTGTCGATTATAGAGATCTTTATATGGATTGAAACAAGCACCTCGTGCTTGGTTTTAACATTTTGCAGGTTATGCATACAGGATTGGTTTCTCGTCAAGTCGTTGTGACTCGTCCTTGTTCATATATCAATATGGTTACGAGGTTGAACATTTATTGATTTATGTTGATGATATTTTACAGACGGCATCTTTTACGAATTTACTTCAACGTATTATCTCCTCTCTTCATAAGGAGTTTGATATGACTGATTTGAGGGTGCTTAATTATTTCTTGGGGATTTCTGTTACGCGTGACTCTCCAAGCATGTTTCTGTTTCAAAACAAATATGCTTTGGAGCTTTTGGACAGGGCTTATATGGCTAATTGTAATCTAACTCGGATGCCGGTTGACATGGAATCTAAACTTGGTTTTGACGGGGTTTCTATTTCTGATTCTACTCTCTATCGCAGTCTTGCAGGTGGTTTGCAGTACCTTACATTTACTCGTCCAGATATCTCTTATGCAATGCAATAGGTTTGCCTTCATATGCATGATCCTCGAGAGCCTCATTTGGCAGCTCTTAAGAGAGTTCTCTGATATGTTCGTGGCACATTGGATTTTAGGCTCCAACTTTATGCATCTATTACAGGTTCTCTTGTTGCATACACCGATGCTGATTGGGCTGGTTGCCCTACTACCAGACGGTCTACATCTGGTTATTGTGTTTTCTTGAGAGATAATCTACTCTCATGGTCAGCCAAACGACAACATACTCTCTCTAGATCGAGTGCTGAAACTGAGTACAGAGGTGTTGCTAATGTTGTTGCCGAAACTCCCTAGCTTCGTAATCTTCTCAAAGAGCTTCATACACAATTATTATATGCCACCCTTGTCTATTGTGACAATTTTAGTGATATATATATGATTCTAATCCTGTTCAGCATCAGCGGACCAAACATATTGAGATTGATATACACTTTGTTCGTGATATGGTTGCTCGTGGTCTGGTTTGTTTTTTCATGTACCATATCGTTACCAGTATGCTGACATTTTCACCAAAAGACTACCGTCTGCGCTTTTTGAGGAATTTTGTACCAGTTTGAGTGTTCGGCCATCTCCCGCTCAAACTGCGGTGAAGTGTTAGACTGTAGTTTGTATAAGCCTTTAGGTTTTTCATATTTATTGATAGATTTAGCCTACTTGTGTTTTGAGTTCTAAAAGGATATTCAAAAGATTATAAATTGTAATAATGAGTTAATGATAATCAAACAAATCAGTTATTCAAATAGTTACTTTCTACCTATGTGGGATAGGTTATTGAAATAAAAATAACAATTATCAAAATCACGGTTTACAAAAATCAAGACATTAGATGACTAACATATATGACTTAGCAAACTAAAATCAATAATAACAAAAACAATTTTCTGGTTAATATAGTATGAATGAAAAACTGAACACAAAACGTCAGGCCAATTCAAATACGAGTGTCATATGTAAATACATTATTTGATAAGTAAAAAAACTACTACTAAAAATTCAACTCTTTGCATAACATGTTGCAAATGCAGAAATCAGGAGTACGAAGCATAGTGTAACGAGAGCCTTCACCATATTTGCCATGTCGGAGATGACTATGAGAAACCAAATGCACCTATCTTTTTCTTGTCCTAGGATCGTGTTTATATAATGAATGAAGATATGGGATTATGATGAGTAAGAAGTGAGTAAATGTCATATACCCGTGCATAGCAACGAGATTTTACAGCGGCAAATAATTTTAGTAATAAAAAAAGTTATGGGTTAGAAACAAAAAATAATAAAAGTTTGAGGATTTGATGATTAAACATAACGTTTTGAAACCCGGTTCGACCCGGGCGGTTCTCGAAAAATGGGTCAAATTAAACCGAGTTTTATATTTTCGAAACCCGGTTAGACCCACCGGGTTTGAAGTGACCCGGGTCAAACCGGGTTTTATTTTTTCGAAACCTGGTTAGACCCACCAGGTTTAAAGTGACCTAGGTTGACCCGGGTCAACCCTGTTTTCGACGTGTATTAATAATGTGTTAATACTTTCCAGATTTGCGTATGCCTTCCTAAAAGAGTGTAAAAATCATTCTATACATATATATATAAGTTTCCAAATATAAAATTAAAATTTTCACTTTTTACTTTCAAGATTTTTGTCTTGTCTTTTTCCTTAATAAGTAGCATAGATATAGATAGTTACAGTTATGGTTTTGTAAAATTAATGTGTCCGATATTGTGAATATTGTAAATAAATGATCATCGTATCATAATCCCGCATTTCATGTTGACAAAAAATAAAGATTGTGACTTAAAACAAATTTAGTTCTTTCTAAAACAAAGGTAATTTTTTTTAATATATAAAAAGGGCATGACATGGGGAGTTTGTCCTAACTATGCTTAACTGTTATACCTGAACAAAGGAGTGTTTGGATGGTTGGATAAGAGAATTTTTGTATTGAGTAGGATCATCTTATCATCATGATCATGGTATTGCAGATCAAACAATGATTGATTTCTAATATTTTGGAGTCCATACTGGTGTGACTGTAATTATTTGAACCACATGGTTTCACTAGAGGGCCTTAGGATGGATCTAGTGAACTCTGTGGGACAATAAGAGGTCTAATTCAATTGGATGTACCATAAGGAAGGGTCAATCATTATGAAGGGCATTGATCTGGGTGGATGGTGTGGGATGGGTGGAATAGAGAATGTGTGCAAGATGAACCTTCTTGGTCCACCCAACACACCATCAAAGGAGGATATGATGGTTCTACTGAGGGTGGGTGTTCCCTGAATAGTGAAGCCTTTCAATGTTTACTTCTTGATTCTCTCAGTGAGGATGTAGTTGCTGGTAGATTCATGGAGTGAATGGTAAAAGAAAATGTAGCTATCTCAGGTAGAGCCCCTCAGTAGTGTGAATGGGGCTATATTTCTCTTGATGATGCCAAGTCAGTTATCATTGCATTTTATTGTGGGTGCTGGATGAATGATTTGTGAATGAGCTGACTTTGGAAATGTAGTCAAGGAAATATGGTATTGGTGCTTCAAAGGTGAATGAATGTTTCTTCTTGGAAACCTGATTATTGGTAGTCTGCAGTTGACTCAGTGATCAGTTGTTGGTTTGTATGTTACCAGATATCAGATAGATAACAAGTATTTGCTAGTGTCATCAGAGATACTTTGTTTTCTTTTGTATTAAAGTTGTGAATTAGCAGGAATAGGTCTGTCTATTCCTGTTCTAGAATTGTTGTATCATGTTCTTGTTTAATAAGATAATTCACCTTTGCAAAAAAAAACGCATGACAAAAGTGTATCACACTTTTTGACTTTTAGTAAATTTGAATTTTAGGTACTTAATTTATTTCACTCAATTTAAAGTATTCAATTATTTTTGTGTAATTTAAGGTTTTTTTGATTTTTAAAAAGCGGTCATAATTGTAGCTGAAATGATTTTTTAATGTTCAATTATAACGATATAACACATTAATAAATCATTTAGCTGAAAAAATGATTAATAATATTTTTCAAAAAGTCAAAAAAAATATTACATTGTACAAACAATAACTTGAATACCTTAAATTGTGAAAGATAAAATTAATTACCTAAAACTCAAATTAACATAAAATGTGACATTTTTTTTCAATCTCCCAATAAAAATATGAAAATTAAATCTTCTATACTTTTTTACACAACACAACCACTATAACCTTTCCTTAAACTATTAAATTACTGTATTTATATACCCTTAAGGCCTTAATTACAAACTAGTTTAGACCTCGTGGTTTTGTCATATGTCATACTAACGGAGTTTCAACATAAGTCTAATTTAATGAAGATTTGTGTTTTTTATTAAAAATTACTTATAAATAATTTTGAAAAAATTACATGTTTTGTCTTTGTGATTTATTTAAAATCACACCCACCGTCTCTATTCGATTTTAATTACACAAATGATACCTAATTTTTAAACTAATTGCATCGATGGTCTTTTTTTAAAAGTAGGGACCAACTATGTAATAATCTATAGTTTTTTTTATAATACGGATAGTATTTATCTTTGTTGCAAGGAGTCGAATATAGACTATCAATGAAAATAGTTTGAAAAATAAGTATTAATTATGTAACTAAAATCTAATAAAGATGATGAGTGTGATTTTAGGTAAACCATAGTGATGAAACATGTAAAATTTTCAATAATTTATAATGATCATTTTCATCAATAATTGTTTTTATTTGTCGTTCAGATTTGTTTTTGTATGTAGTTTTTTATATCGATTAATAGTGTCTGTATAGATTTGACTTTTTTTAGCTGGCACTATGTTGATGTCATTGTTTGAATTTAAGTATTTAACTATTGATCATATTGTAAAAGGCAAATCGCATAAAAAGGTACCCATCTTAGGTTCAATGTCAATTAAAGGTACTCATTTTTTTCTCAATTTAAGGTATCGATCTTTTTTTTGTTGCAAAGTTAGTATTTTAACAGGTTTTTCGGTTACATTTCTAACGATCGTTATTTTATTATTGCATCGTTAGTCCTTTATATTATTTTGTTAAAAAAAGTATTTTCTACTTATTTTTAAAACTTATACACGTTTTATACACACATTTTTTACACGTTTTTATACACATATTTTTATACACGTTTTTACACACAATTTTATCCACGTTTTAAAAAAAAGTGCATAAAAATGTGTCTGTAAAAACGTGTATAAAAATGCATGTATAAAATCGTGGATAAAAGCATGTAGAAAAATGTGTATAGAAATGTGTGCATAAAAACGTGTATAAAAATGTGTGTATAAAAACGTGTAAAAAATGTGCGTATAAAAACATGTAAAAAATGTGTGTATAAAACGTGTATAATTTTTAAAAATAAGTAGAAAATATTTTTTTAACAAAATCATATAAATGACTAACGATGCAATAATAAAATAACGATCGTTAGAAATTTAACCGAAAAACCTGTTAATTGTCTAACGTTGATCGATACCTTAAATTGAAAAAAAAAGATGAGTACCTTTAATTGACATTGAACCTAAAATGAGTACATTTTTATGCGATTTGCCCTATAGTAAACATTACGTGTGTTTAATAGTAAGTAATAACACTTGATGAAGTTAAAGACAAAGTAATAACACTTGATGAAATTAAAGACAAAGTTTAAAATAAACTTTATAGAGGAATTATATGAGTCGTTTTTATATGTAAATTCCTTGTATCTACTTTCATATTATAGTAATCGAGCTTTCATTTGATATTTATATTCCCATTAATAATAATATTAGCTATATCTAATATATAAACTTGTGTATGCACGGGTTAAACTAATTAAGAAAAATAACATGAGTCGTTATTTAATGCGAATAGTAAAAAAATTATTTTTCCGGATATTCTTTATTAAACTCATAAAGAACAACAACATAAGTCGTTAGTATACGTACAATTTCGTTAATTTATTTACATATCACATTAACTCGTTTTTTTTTTAATTTCGCAAACCATATTAAACCCGCTTGAAAATTTATCCGCTAATTTGCAAAAAAGAAACGTCACTTTGACAAGTTCTCGAAAGTTAGAACACTTTGTAACATCTCTTAATTAAGAGTATTTAAAAAACCGATAACATAGTTTAAGTAAACTTAATAGGGAAACTTCATCCTTTTATAGTTAAAATTATTTATTATGCTAATCTTCTATCAAATGTCGTATTAGTTTTAAACGACTAGATGAAAACATAGATTCAACTTCTTGATTAACTTTATTTAGATTTGCTACTTAGCATTCTTTGAATACATTATCTACGTACTCCGCAAAGTTTGCCTTTACAATAACAACGATCTTTTACGCAATGTCGATCGTACGAGTAACATCTGGGACAAGCGCTTATACATTGATCAGCGTTTTTGCACGGGTAGCCTGGACGGGATCCAGGTGGAGGAACCGGCTCGCCCTTCGGCTTCATTTGATTAAACATCAAATCACCTTCATTACCTGAATATAGCAAAAAATATGAGTACAACATGCATATAAGTATATGTTTTCTTAAATGCGGTTTTCTAACTTTCATTTCTTGTAACTATGAAACTATAGAAGCACCTATAAACGTGAAATGGTTGGTTTCTAACCTGACACCGATACACAAACCAAGAGTAGGAAGCATAGCACGATGAGAACCTTAGCCATGATATGTGTCGTACGGATTATAGGTAACACAGTGAGCTAAAAGAATATGCTCTACGAGGAAGTCACCTATCTCCTCTTGTCCTAGGATCATCGTTTATATAATGTATGAAAACATAGGATTATGATGAGTAGGAAGTGGGTAAATACAATAAATTGTAACATTTAATCGTATCATTTATACACAATTTATGGCTTTGTTGAAATAATGTAAATCAAATGCATCATCATCTTGACTTTGGTGTAAAAATGTTATGCATTCTGAAAATGGCTTACGTTTAGCAATGCTGATGTGCATATACAGAGTATTTCTGCTCCGAATTCATTAAGAGTAGGATTTTGATGTGTAGAAAGTTAGTAAATACAATAAATTGCATCTTTTAATCATATCATTATTACCCGAATCACTATCCTAATAAAAATGAATTACCGGCCGAATTTTGTGACTCAAATTACATTAGTGTTTTATTTGCCTCACAGAAACCCGAATAACTTTTACTGTTCTAACTTTCATTCACAACGCAATCTTAATAGCCCTAATACAACTATAATTATATGACTAACCCAGAATATATACCAGTCCGTTTAATAGAATAAACTAACATGAACAACAAAATTTGTTGAAATGCGTTGCTGGATTTGATTTCCTAGTGAGCTAAAACCATATTTAAAATACTTCTCAAAATAGCCCAACCCTTGTTCGGGTAGTTTAAATTGTGTGGCGCGATGTTCCCAGAATATATACTAGTCCGTTTAATCGAATAAATGTCTAATCACAAAAAAATCATCATACTTACCCCTATATACTTTTAAAGGCGTCAATTTTTTTTTTGCTTATGTGATCATTAAAGTGGCTTTTTTAAAGACTTTTTTGGGTTCTATGACCATTTTACCTTTTCAAGTAAATTACATAATTAGTCCATGTACATAGAAGTTTGCATCAACCATCCCCGTCCCCTTTTTAATGAACATAATTTATTTGTACCCAGTTCTCGACTAAATTTAATTACCTGACCCACCGTTTTTACTTGACACGATATAATTTTACCCGTTGTTTTACTATATAACTTAAAAGCATATAATAACTAAAGTATAAAACAATTTAAGATAAAAATAAATAAGTATTTGAATTAAATACTTAACCGTTAAATTACATTACATAGTTAACTGTTTGATCATACTTACATTACATAACTGTTAACATTTTGGTAAAGGGTACCAAAATATCCAGCAACACATTCATTACCATTACATTAGGTAGTCTAGCAAAAGATTAGTGTACCAAAAGATTACATAACCACCACAACAGAATGATCAAACACCCAACTTTCTTTTCCCTTTCCTGACCTGCTCCTTCTCCTGATCTGGAACTCCAAATGTTTTGTTAACAATCATCTCCTAAGTAATCTTAGTTGCTAGCCCAATGATGCAATTCCTTACTGGTACAGTGCTTTTTACTACAAATTTCTTTTTTGTTTGTTGAATTTTGGGAGTTGAAAGGGCTTTTTCCTTGCTTTTTGGGGTTGGAAGGCACTTACTAGTTTTTCCCTTGGTTTTTGGACTCCATAACTCTTCCTCTTTATCATTTGTCTCATATGTCTCATCCTCTTCTTCATGTTTTTCATCCTTAACTTTCTTTGACGGGCCTTTATTAGAAACAATCTTTTCCAAAGAACTTGATGAAGTTTAGTCAAATTCATCAGATTCATCAAAAGTTAATGAATTTGAGTCAAGTTCATCAGAACTTGAAAACTCAAATTCATCAGAACTTGGCAACTCAAGTTCAGCAGAACCAATTATATTTTCAGCTGCCCCTCCTATCTTTCGCTCACCACAAACCCAAATAAACTTACTCTTGCTTAAATTAATATCTAAGCCTGAAGCACGATGAAACATGTCAACACATATATAATTATCCATATTTTAGTACTCCATTGACCATAAACACGTATTACTCTTGCATAAATTAATACTAAGACTGAAGCACGATGAAAAATATTTCAAACATATATAATCGTGTAGAATTATTTTAGTACTCCTTGACATATAAAACAACGCTCGTCGCATAGAACATATGAGAAAGATGCATACCGAATTAAGACAATGCCATCTAAAAATTGTCGATCCATAACTCTTTTTAAAGAAATGTGAAGACTCTCCATATAACCAAATAAAATAAAGGAGAAGGAGGGTTACCTTGTTTAAGCCTATAAAAAAACTGAAACTTCCTCGTTAAGGCTTCCATTCACTAAAACCGATCCGCCGAGAAGATTTGAAGCATTCTTGAATCACAAACACACCTTTTTTTCCACAAAAACCAACTTTTTTAAGACATATAAGGTAATACCCACCGAACAAATCACAAGGTTTTCAAGTCACTTTTTAGACTTAAGAAAGTTTTTTTCTTCACTTACACCACAGCAAACTAATTAAGTTATAAATGGATCGTCAGAATTTTGCCTATCTGCAACTAAAAAGCCGATTGCACTCCATTAAAAATCTCAAGCACCACCACAAGTAGATTCGCCCAAAAATTTTGGACAATTATTTTATTAAAGGCTCCAATAAAGACTAATCAGGTTGGAACCTTCCACCATTTTTGCTTTCGGGATCTTCGGAATAAGCTATGAACGATGAATTACAACTTTTGGAATGTGACTGTAATAAAAAGAAATATTTCACCGCGCCAAACACATCTTTTTCTAATTAAACTCCAAAAACTTTTATTAAAAACCAAATGTGATCATCGGCAGGAGATTTATCAACACAATCCCAAAACCGCCTTTTTAATCTCTTCATTTGACACTTCGGCTTCCAAATCCAGTTGTTGCATTGAATTCAGATGATGAGGAAACATATTATAGCATCGGTTACTAGCCGAACACGTTTATAGGTCTATCAACACGATATCCTGAAATGATTAAGGAACTAATTTTTAACCATTTTAGGATCTTCCAACCAATCTCTTCCCCCAGAACCCATCGTATAGAAAGTTGGTTTCGTTTCTTATTTAGAATACATGTAATATTTTGAGTTCTGGTTCGCCTTCAATTGCCCATTTGATTTTGCTTTTTTACAGACGCTCCATTGCACACAATTTATCCACCTCTTGAATCTATTTTACAACCTCCGCACGTTTATCACAATTTATCCACCTCTTGAATCGATTTTACAACCTCCGCACTTCTATTGCTAATGTATCAGACGACGACTTCTCCATTTGTCATGATCATTTCAAATCAGCGGCTCCTGTTTTGCACATGTTTTCTAGTTTTCGGACTTTGTCTCATGACATTCCAAAACGGTATAATCTTTTTTAGACTAATTTCAACTTGTGCTCATGTTGATCATTAGCATTTGAATTATCTACCGTGTTCACGCACACTCATTAACAAAGTTCTCAAAAAACCCTCCATTTGCCAGCCAATAATGAAAAAACGAAATGGAATAAGGTCTATAGTCATGAGTAGATTCAGTAATAATATGGACGGTGGTTCTGCTAAAAATTCTATCTAGGGTGATGGCTGATCATTAGGACTCACTCGGTAAGCATTTCGGGTCATGGGATCTATCAAGCTTACTCATTCTTTTGAAGAGATCTGTGACACCATGTAAAAGAAACATCCACCAAGTGGAACCTCTATATATTTCGCCATTGAGATAAAAGAGTTAAAAGCATTCGCCCATGCAGTTGAAAATAGTTCCAATCTCTTATTCTTTATTTCGGACCTCATTAAAATCACCCATGATAAATCATAAACATTTCCAATTTTCAATGACGTGACATATATAATCCCATAGACTTTCTCTTTTGACAACTCTTGCGGGCATCACACGAATTATAAGAAGTAATTTGCCATTAGACAAACAATTTCCTTGATCATAAACAAAAATAATATGGAAGCACCGTTGAATTTAGTTTCTTAAACGCATTAGGATCCCAAACACATAAAATCCCACCTGATTTACCAACCGAGGCACTATGCACATAATCAAACGCAAAGTTACCCCAGCATCTTTTGATTTCAAACAAATCAATAGACTCCATTTTAGTTTCTTGCAACGTAAGAAAATTCACCTTGTTAGAGACACACAACTCCTTTACCCAATCTTTTTTAGCCTTTGGGTTAAGACCTTGGATATTTAAAGACAACATATTCATCGGAAAACACCATCCACTCCTTGCGATTCAATGATCTCTTCAATATTCTTCATACACCCGTCCATATTATACCTCATAGTTTGTCCCACCTTAACCAATTCATCCATCAACATTAATATAGAACCACCTTTTCGAGAACCTTCAGACTCTCTACAATGATCTGAGTCCATAGATTCCCCATCTGCTTTTTTGTACGTGTTAAACCCCGAGCTAAAATTCACTTCATCAGAAATATTATTTACATTCCCGAATTCACCATCACAATTATCCTTCTGATTATCCATCTTAACATTTTCAACATCATTCTCTCTTGGTGCAAAACCAATGTGTAGAAAGTTGGTAAATACAATAAATTACATCTTTTAATCATATCATTATTACCCGAATCACTATCCTAATAAAAATGAATTACCCAAATTTTGTGACTCAAATTACATTAGTGTTTTATTTGCCTCACAGAAACCCGAATAACTTTTACTGTTCTAACTTTCATTCACAACGCAATCTCAATAGCCCTAATACAACTATGATTATATGACTAACCCATAATATATACCAGTCCGTTTAATAGAATAAACTAACATAAACAACAAAATTTGTTAAAATGCCTTGCTGGATTTGATTTCCTAGTGAGCTAAAACCATATTAAAAATACTTCTCAAAATAGCCCAACCCTTGTTCGGGTAGTTTAAATTGTGTGGCGCGATGTTCCCAGAATATATACTAGTCTGTTTAATCGAATAAAGGTCTAATCACAAAAAATCATCATACTTACCCCTATATACTTTTAAAGGCGTCAATTTTTTTTTTGCTTATGTGATCATTAAAGTGGCTTTTTTTAAGACTTTTTTTGGGTTCTATGACCATTTTACCTTTTCAAGTAAATTACATAATTAGTCCATGTACATAGAAGTTTGCATCAACCATCCCCGTCCCCTTTTTAATGAACACAATTTATTTGTACCCAGTTCTCGACAAAATTTAATTACCCGACCCATGGTTTTTACTTGACACTATATAATTTTACCCGTTGTTTTACTATATAACTTAAAAGCATATAACTAAAGTATAAAACAATTTAAGATAAAAATAAATAAATATTTGAATTACATACTTAACCGTTAAATTACATTACATAGTTAACTGTTTAATCATACTTACATTATATAATTGTTAACATTTTGGTAAAGGGTACCAAAACCCTTTATAAAGGGTACCAAAATATCCAGCAACACATTCATTACCATTACATTAGGTAGTCTAGCAAAAGATTAGTGTACCAAAAGATTACATAACCACCACAACAGAATGATCAAACACCCAGCTTTCTTTTCCCCTTCTTGACCTGCTCCTTCTCCTGATCTGGAACTCCAAATGTTTTGTTAACAATCATCTCCTAAGTAATCTTATTTGCTAGCCCAATGATGCAATTCCTTACTGGTACAGTGCTTTTTACTACAAATTTCTTTTTTGTTTGTTGAATTTTAGGAGTTGTAAGGGTTTTTTCCTTGCTTTTTGGGGTTGGAAGGCACTTAGTAGTTTTTCCCTTGGTTTTTGAACTCCATAACTCTTCCTCTTTATCATCTGTCTCGTATGTCTCATCCTTTTCTTCATGTTTTTCATCCTTAACTTTCTTTGATGGGCCTTTATTAGAAACAATCTTCTCCAAAGAACTTGATGAAGTTGAGTCAAATTCATCAGATTCATCAGAAGTTAATGAATTTGAGTCAAGTTCATCAGAACTTGAAAACTCAAATTCATCAGAACTTGGCAACTCAAGTTCAGCAGAACTTGATGAATTTGAATCACTTATAATTATTTCTGCATAAAACACATGTCATTACTGATTGGATACAAGTTTAATGAAACATGAATTCGGCATAAAACACATGGGATTATTATTGTATAAACCTAAAGTGGTCTAAAACATATGTTAAAGTGTTGTAAGAAGGAGTAACCAAGTGTATGTGTTTCTAACCTTGGTAAGGCTCAATAACATCTGTTGCTGCAACCTCCTGTTGATCCTCTTTTTTTGAACACTCTAGAACATCTACGTTACAAACAAGTAAATAAGATACAACATTTATAAATCTTTATAAGCTAGACCACTAAGCTATAACAAATGGTTGTTTGGTAGTTCTAGTATGATAAGTGGATCATGAATTCTTGCAAACAAAGTCTCTAATATAATGTTGCTTTTGTCCTGAAATACTTCATATCAAAGTTTCAGAACTGATTGATTAGAATGGGTGGAAATGGCCTGCTAAATGATTATTCAATGATATCCATACTCCTAATCTCTCTAATAGGCCTGATGTACATGTTTGGGTGAGTATTGAATAATAGACTAAATGGACATGCCCATTAGTCCCATTAGCAATTCTAGTCTTGCATATGGATAGCAATTCTAGGAAACCATGGAGAAAACCCATACCCTTGTCTACATTTCATACTACAAACACCCTACTTTTGCAGCAACACTTTCATTTCCCACCTTGAAAACATTTCCCAAGCGACCTTCCTTATGATTTTGAGGGGTGATTTTAACTAGACTAATCTTACATTCATAGCAATACCAAACATTTGTTGTATGGATGGCAATAAAAAACTGTTGCTGCAACCTCAACAAAAGTTTCTAGGTAAAATATGTGTGGCTGGTGCTGTTTACTACAATTGGAAACAATTCTACTGCACTGCAGTCACTTGAACAACAATGGTTTAACTATAACAATAACAAGCATAAGGTAGATTACAAACCTTGGTCAGTCTTAACAACCGCTGTAGGTGCAACATTTCGAACATCTATTTTTGCAACATCCCGAACATCTGTTTTTGCAGACTCTTAAACATATATTTATGAAGACTCTTGAACATCTACATTACAAACTATATAAGATACTACATTGTTAAGACTACCATAAACTACATTACATACATTTGGCATGCTCTGGCTGATAAAAAATGTTGTATAAACATCATCGGCTATGATATCAAATAATGAATCTGTCCAATTTGCATTCGGTTTCCCATACTTAGCAATAATCCAATTGTACATGTGCTCATTGAGTTCTGGTTTGTTGGAAACAATTTCTTTCTTCGCCGTATCTATATAACAACAAACAAATTTCAACAACTAATAAGTTATACAAACAAATTTAAACAAGGTCATTCAAAAATTCATCAATAATTTGCTGAACAATTTGAGTCAAGTTCATCAGAACTTGAAAACTTAAGTTCATCAGAACTTGGCAACTCAAGTTCATCAGAACTGATTCAATCTTATGAACAAAGTCCTTGATCTAATGTTGCTTTTGTACTGAAATACTTCATAACAAAGTTTAAGTACTGATTGATTGAAGAGCTTAAAGGTTAAAAAGTCCTCAATGTGTTCAACCAATGTAAATTAGTGGACACAAACACTTGCATAACCCTATGATATGTAATAAACTTATAATAAATAACAAATTAACCTAATAATTAATAACAATGTAATCATAAAAAGGGAACAAATAACTAACCTTTGTCGTCATTGTTCATTGTTGATTGAAATTTTGTTGGGTTATTCAATTAGGTTTGTTTAGTGATCGGGATTGGGGGGAATCAGATTGAGGATAATGGAACTAGTTTACTAGGGTTTGTTTGGGGTTCGGGATTAGGGGGAAATGGGTATGACAAACCTGGGAAAAAGTTAATTAGGGTTTCAGTGGGGAAAGGATCAGGTTTGGGTGAAATGGAAGTATTTCTGAATATAATACTTTAGTTTTAATAAAATATGGATTAAAGGATATGTATTATATTTGTGTCAATATAAAACTTAAGGGGCTATTAATGTAATATGATTTAAGGACTTGTAAGGGTAAAATGGTCACAGAACCTCAAAAAAGTAAAAAAAAAGCCTCTTTAATGATCACATAAGAAAAAAAATTGACGACTTTAAAAGTATATAGGGGTAAGTATGATGGTTTTTTTTGTGATTACCCCTAACATGAACAACAAAATTTGTTAAAATGCGTTGCTGGATTTGATTTCCTAGTGAGCTAAATCCATATTAAAGATACTTCTCAAAATAGCCCAACCCTTGTTCGGGTAGTTTAAATTATGTGGCGCGATGTTCCCAGAATATATACCAGTCCATTTAATAGAGTAAACTAACATGAAAAACAAAATTTGTTAAAATACGTTGCTGGATTTAATTTCCTAGTGAGCTAAAGCCATATTAAAAATACTTCTCAAAATAACCCAACCCTTGTTCGGGTACTTTAAATTGTGTGGCGCAATGTTCCCAGAATATATACCAGTCGTTTAATAGAATAAACTAACATGAACAACAAAGGATATTATACCTAGACCAAAGGATATTATACCAAATTCGGATGAATCTCAAAAGGATGATCATTCAAATGATGTACTAAGTGAGACTCCCAAACCTCGTAAAGGTAAAAGAGCTAGAAAAGCTAAATCATATGGTTCTGATTTTCAGCTATATCTAGTTGAGGGATCAAGAGATCAAATTGGATCACAATACTCTTACTGTTATAGTATTGAGGATGATCCTATAACTTATAATGAAGCTATGCAATCTCGAGATGTTGCTTTCTGGAAAGAAGCAATTGATGATGAGATTGGTTCTATTATGGAAAATACTACATGGGTCTTGTCTGATTTACCACCAGGTTGTAAACCTTTAGTTTGCAAATGGATCTTTAAAAGGAAGCTAAAAGTCGATGGAACAATTGACAAGTTTAAGGCACGATTGGTAATCCAAGGCTTTAGAAAAAAGGAAGAGATCGATTACTTTGATACCTACGCACCAGTTTCTCGTATCACTACTATTAGATTGTTGTTAGCTTTAGTAGCTATTCACAATCTAGTAATCCATCAAATGGATGTCAAAACAGCATTTTTAGATGATGATTTGGAAGAAGTAGTGTATATGAAGCGACCGCAAGGATTTGTTATGCCAGGTAATGAGCATAAGGTGTGTAAGCTGGTTAAGTCATTGTATGCGCTGAAATAAGAACCTAAGCAGTGGCATCAAAAGTTTAATGAGGTTGTGTTATCTAGTGGTTTTCTCCTAAACCAATCTGACAAATGTGTATTTAGCAAATTTGATGGCTCCGGTAAAGGTGTTATAATTTGTCTATATGTTGATGACATGTTGATATTTTGCACTGACCAAAACCAAGTTGATAAAACTAAGAAGTTTGTGTCATCTAAGTTTTCCATGAAGGATATAGGAGAAGCAGACTGTGGAAACTAGAAGGAGGGGTTAAATAGTTTACAGGTTAATTAGCATTTTAAAATTTTACTTCTAAAATTGTTAGATTCGAGTATATGTTCAACCAATCAACAATACGAACCAATCACGATAACTATCTCATTGTAATATCTACACAAGCAATATAAAGAGATAAAGGAAAGAACGATCAAACTAAGACACCAAGATTTATAGTGGTTCGGCTACGAAGCTCTTCTTCGCCCTACTTCACTCCTCAAGTATCTGACTCGAGATTTTACTATGTCAACAAGCTCCCTTTAGGCGGATAAAACCATTTACACATCGCTTATGTTATTTTCCGAAACTAAGCTAAATGTCGAGTCCTAATCCTAGCTAGAACTAATCTACCAAATACATAAGTACTACCCAATCACAAGATCTATACTATCGGATTTACACACAATCCGATTTACACAATCACACAAGATAATTAAAATAGAATTTTAAATCTTAGAAGAAGAGAGGAGAAATCACTAATCTATAACACTTCGTTTATTGGCGAATACGAGTGTTCTTCTCTTGCACTTGATAGAAGAAGGAAGAAGATAGAAGATGAGATCTGATCACCTGAAACAAGGTTAAACTATGTTAGTGATCAAGATATTTAGTGAGAGAAAGAAGATTTAAAGAAATAAAGAAGACTGAAAAAATCGTGCAAAGAGGTTTGTTTTTCTGCTGAGAATAGTGAAGTATTTATAGCCAGGAATCCCCAACGGTCAGCTGGTGGCGGTCCCGGCGGTCCCAGATATATCTGGGGGCCGCCTAGCCACATAGGGAGCCTCCCCTAGACTGACGCTCTGATTTTTATCCTTTTGCGGGGAAGGTTTATCATGGTGAGTTATATTCGATTTTGGGGGGGAAATTTAAATTTCAAATTTATGTTTTAAAATAAAACATTATTTTTATATAACAAAACTTATTTTATGTAATTATATAAAAATATAGTTTTGTAGAAATGTGATGGATTAATAAGAAAAATTATTTTCTTGATCACTAATTAAGCTTAATGATTTGTTTATCCATACCTTAAGTGATTTATGTCGAAATGAAAGTTTACGATTAATAACATGTTAACGTTTATTTTTATCGTGAATGTTTTCACATTATGTCATCTTTAAAACATAGAGGAGTCGAAAAATATAAATAACCTTTTTAAGCATTATTTGTATTAACAATCTCCCACTTTTTTATGATGACAAAATATAAACTCATTTTGAATAAAAATAAAATTTTCAAGTAATTAATGAGTTTTAATCTATTTCTCCCCCTTTTTGTCGAATCCAAAAAGGTTAATCGTCGAGATGTAGAGAGAAAGAATTCGATGATGCCAATACTCCCCCTTGATGGTTACTCCCCCTCGTTTGGAGCACCAAGGGATCGAACTTATGATATTTTGCTACAAAACTAAGTTAGAAATACAAGTGCAATAGAACATTTCTAGCAAGTAGCAATGATTATGACAAATATATACATGACTATGTAGAGAAAGAGAAAAAATAGCCATATAAGCCATAATGCATACACATTCCTCATAATAACAAGATATCATTCATTCATCATAAATGCAATTCATACTCGCATAACAAAACTACTTCATACGTAAAGTAAACTTATGCGTGATAATATGAATTTCTTCCAATACATAAATATACTAAGATTAAACACTACTACCTTAATAGTCTTAATCCTTCATAATTTCTAGATGATTCTTGAGTCATAGATAGTGGCTTTGAGCACAAGGTTTGGGTAAAACATTATTTAGAATCATTGAAGATGTTTTAAGGATGAGGTGGAGATGGTGAGGCAATGGCAAACATAACTAAAACCTCTTCAAGGTGAGCAAACATTAAATTCATCTCATCCCTAAGAGTAAAGAAGAGGTTTTAGTTATGAAAACAACAAAGACAAGTTGATCCATGATAGTTATGGTAGTTAAAGTAAATAGGGTGACCCATGAGAGGTGGTTGAGGTGGTGGTTGTAGTGAAGGTAGTGAAGGAGTATCAAGAATGTGATCAAGAGGAGTGATTGGTGACAAGGATAGAGTGATGTCTAAGGAAGGATGGCTTTGGAGTGGAATTGGGTTTGAAGGTCTTAGAGGTACATCCATGGGATCATTAAGAAAGGGATTTGATGGTTGAGGAGATGGTGTGTCATTTAAGGAAGGAGGTGAAGATTGAGGTTTTGACTCAAATGAGGAAGATGTAGTGCCAAAGGTAGATGATGTATCTTTGGTTGATGGAGTTTTTGATGGTGCATTTGGTAGAGATAGAGAGGAGGATTTTGTTATGGGAGAAGGTGTGGTAGTGTCATCTTCATCACTAGATATGTTCACAAAGAGTTGTCTATGGTTAGTTTAATTTTCTTCGTAGGGTTAGAGGA